>JAKSZP010011388.1:0-23630 GCA_022478985.1 Massospora cicadina | reverse complement strand
AATGCTTCAGAGGGGTTGAAAACTTTGGTGGTGTATGGGGCTGCTAGTGTTGGTTCTGGGAAGGATTGTTTCCAATCCTGGAAGGTTTCAATGCAGATCCCCACTTTGAGCCATTCTTGGCTAGGGTCTGGGGTCATGGCCCCTTTCATTGCTATTGCCGCCTGTGGTGAAATCTTGTGTTCTATCCACAGTTGGGCTGACTCTGTGGTGAAACCCGCTGCATCCCAGTCTGCAGCTTGAGCAATTGTCATGACATCTCACCATATTTTCCACTTTTTGATTGGGAAGGGTCAGCCTCTAAGGGTTTCATAAATCAGTTTAGTCACCCCCAGCTCCACCCATTCACACACTAGGTCCATACTAGCCCCTGCTCAGAACCAGTATTTCATTTCCATTGGTGTGAATCTGTTGGCAGACCAGTTGATGGCCTCTTCCAGCAACCAATCCCAGAATGGTCCCCACTCCACTGCTTTTTCTTTTGTCCAACCCGCTTTCATCAGGTCTGATGCAGTGGCTGGTAGGATTTAGGTGTATGACCAGCGTAGGGCCTTGGTAGCCTTGAACCCAGCTGTGATCCACAGTAGTGCCTCCTCTGGGGAGAATGTGGTATTATACTATTCCAGTGCCATGTCTACTGGAATGGTATGTTGGGCCTATTTGAGGGTGGTTGAGGCATTTGGGAATTGTTTCACATATTCAGCTAATTCTGTTGGGTTGAGGCCAGAGTTCCTGACAGCTTGGGCATATCATGCTGTAATGCCAGCCTTGCTATACTCTATCACATTTAAAAGGTCAATGCCAGCATCTATCCAGGCCTTTGCATCTGCCAGTTTTAAATCTTTGCAGATTGTGGCCTTGATCAGCTTGTTCTCCACGGGAATTTTTATTCCAGGGTATCTTCAGTCTGAACTTGTGATACTTTGAAGAGTACTGCTATGTCAATCGAGATTTGGGTATTGAGCCAGCATTTGGCCACTCCAGCGGAAAACTTGTGGTCTCGCCACATAGCTGCAATGGTTGGTTAGATATTTTTAGAGACCCACTGAGTCACCGTAGAGTATGGGAACTGGAAGGCCTCCCATTGTTTGACTTTGTGGGCAGACATGCCTTGATACACCAACATGTCTGACTGAATAAGGGTATATTTCACTGGGGCCCTGGCTGCTGACTTGACCACTGTCAGGTTTTCAGCCCCTTCCAGTAGTACTTTTAGTTTTTTACTGACTTTTCTCAATTGTCTAAGCCCTCAGATTTGGTCCCTGACATTGCTTCACTCCCATTGGGGTTGGTCCCTAATAGTTCATATTGGTTCAGCAATTGGCTCTGTGCTAATCTAACTCTCTCTGATAGCTTAAAATTGTCAGGGTTTCATCCTGATAGTCCATTTGGGATCAGCTGTCAATTATTGGTTGAGCTAGACCCCACTGTTGATATGAATTCATTGGGGATTGTGCCCAATGGTGTATCAGGGATCATACCTGACAATTTGCTCAGGTCACCATATTGATTTTGGCCAGGGACCATTCTCCCCCCAACTGGGCCTTGTTGGAACTGGTGCCCAACTTCTTCTTTACTTGAATACTCTGAGCAGATTCAGCAAGTTTCTTTGTATCAGTAGAAAACTTTTTATTTCATTGCTTTGTTAGTTTGAGCAGCTGATTTTTGTCAATTGAATCTGAGTTGGTTTCAGATCCAACCAATACTTTGCCTGGGTTTTTTATTTTTTCCACAAATATTTTTTACCCTGCAAGGCCCCAATCCCCTCTACTGGTTGAGGTTCGATGGGGAATATTCCTAATACTGCTGTTCTCAGCATTGGGCCTCACACCTTGAGGGTATCTCCTGTCATCTGGTTGTCAGCGTACACCAATCCTGGGGAGTCATCCCCATTATCTATGCTAGTTGCAAGGGCACCATGACCCTTTGACACGTTTGTACATTTTATCATCATTCATGTCACCAAATCATTATTTGATATATATATTGTTCAGCCCTTCCCTATTATTGGTCATGTGGGGACCTGGGCCAGCAGGAAGTTTGTCAGATGGTATATCCATCTTGGCATCCTTTGTTTTATTATTTGATATCAGCACAGGCAAGCCATCCATTTCTATATGCTATGCACAGACAGGCAAATTGACTTCCCCACACTTGGGTGGTTGGCCGTGGATCACTACTCTGTAGTTGCATGTGCACTGGCAGTTGGATACTCTCTCAATTCTTGTTCAGTTCACTTTTTGATTTAAAAAGTGATGCTTGCGAGAGAGAAGGTGTGCGCAACTACACCCAGCTTATAACTTACCATATGATTCTAATTTAACTTTCATTTTCATAATGGTGTGGTTGGGTACATCTGAAACCATCGAGTCCGATATGTTCAATTTACCTGGGTGAGTGAGTGAAAATTGTTGAATATTATCAAATAATTCACCAAATTGCTCATCCGAAACTAAATAAAAATCAGTATTGGAGTTTTAAGTTGAAGTATTTAGGATAATCAGCTCACCAGCCATGAGGGCAGCAGCGAAGCTGTTAGAGTGGCTCGAGAGTAGCACTGGCACAGCCTATAGGCTATGCTAGTGTGAGCTTATAAATCAATCCGAGCGATGCCAGGTAACTGCTTGTATTTAATAAAATGTTTCAGAGTTATGGATAGTTAAAAGGATAGAGGTGAAAGGTCAGTCTGAAAATCTCAAGTTGTTGGGGATGCTATTTCAAAATTAAGTTACGGTGAGTATTAATGTAAAAAAACAGCTGGGAGATAAAATTGAAATGGTTTGTAACCACATCTTTAAAAGTTGAGTAAACCTCATAGAATAGAGGTCACCACCAATTAAAATGACGTAATTTGGACCACTCAACTATTTATTTTTATCTGGAAAGGGTATAATCCATTACTTTGGGCCTGTGAAATCCCAGTTATAAATTCGGGTACTTGGACAAGGTAAGGATAGTCGGCTACCTTTTATAGAATCGTATAAGTTGCAAAGCGTAACCTAGGGATCATCTTTATATTTTTAGGCCCAACCTTGATGCGCGCATGTTGCCCCAAAATTTATTTTTTCCCTTCAGGGGACCATTTAAATTAAACCCGATCCTCAGGTTGAGATGTTTCCCATATGGGCCGCTGGAAACTTTCCTACGCGTGGAATCATCCCCAGCCAACCCAAAGCCTTGTCGAGAGATCTCTATAAAGGCTTTTATTGGAGATGGAACTTTTGATGGTAGGTATATCGAGATACCTGGCCGCGAAGGGATTAGAACGAGGGAATGCTTTAAAGCAAGGGTAAGTCGCTGGGGCTTGTTATTTTCATCTATGAGTGTTTGGTTATATCCAACTCTCTTGGGGGTTTTGTCCAGTTGTGAGCTTACGGTGAAAGTTGGGCTTTTGGGGTATTCGGTTTGAACCTCACTCACCATTTTAAAGGGGTAGCGAATTTTGTTTGGTTTGCAGTTCGTTTAACTCAACAAACGCCGTCATTGAAACCATTAGTTCGATGCTGGGATATTTTTTGGTTTGTTTTAACCCGTCCTACCTATAACTTCAAAGCTAATAGCATCGCTTAACTGTTTATACGGTTCTTGGGACTAGGAAATTTTGGCAGGTTACTGGTAGGTCTTCAACCAGGTTTCTATATCGGCTTATAGAATTCTGTAGCTTTGGAATGGCCAGCAGAGTAACTATGGATTGTTTCTTATTAAAAACTAAATGCAGGCCTATAAGTATAAAATGGTTGGTTGGAGGGATGGGGTTAAACCTAACGCCATCCCCACTTGCGCACGTTGCTGAACTCAAAAATATAGTAATTGATGCGACGGTACTTTACGATCCGATGCCTTTAGGGTAAACTTTTGGTAACCCTCGGGGCGTCGTAGCCTTATTTGGGGTTCAAATTTCGGCTGCATAAAACGGTTAAAAATTTCGAGTGGGTAATGGTGAAACCTAAAGCCACCATCTCCTTCGAAACGGGATCATGATATCAAAGCTCTTACCACAGTAAAAATTGCAGCCCGCGTAAAAGTGCACCAGCTGGGATTTTCCAGATATGCGCGAGCTTAGTTTGTATGTTTGCCCGAGCTTTGCGTTCGAGCATGGGAGCCCAGTAGTCTTTGGGAAATGGAACTTAAGGGTGGTTGTGAAATGGTGTTGACTAAGCCAGCTTTGCTTTTGTGGGCTCGTTTTAGAGGGTCCTTTGAAGCCTTAACCATAGTTTTGAGTTAATTGTGGCTTGTCTAGCGTGAAACGCGTGTTTCCAACGCGTAGGTTCTCTCTGAAAGGAACCCCCACCCGCCTGCAGCCCAGCATCCGGCCCAAGGTAAATTGTAGATGGCGGCTTTGATTTGGGCTTAGGCTCCGATGCGGGAGAAACTTTACACGCTCCCCAACCTGCTGACGTTTAGCCGGATGGCGGCGTCGCCTCTGTTGGGCTACTGGATCGTCACGGGTAACTTGCGCGCGGCGTTTTGGCTCTTTGTCGCTTCGGGGGTGACAGACCTGGTTCGAAGTTTCCGTGGGTGGCTTACAAGTTGTAGCTGGACGGGTACGTCGCCCGCAAGTTCGAGATGCGGAGCGTTGTCGGGTCGATCATCGACCCCTTGGCGGACAAGGTTCTCGTGTCGGTGCTCGTGGCCTCGCTTTGCTACGTGAGCCTCATTCCGGGTAAGGCCTCGGTCGGATAAGGCTTACGGCTAGGGCCGCTGGCCGGTCTAATCTTTGCGAGGGATTTGGGGTTGGTTCTGGCCGCCTTCTATTACCGGTACATTTCCCTCCCGCCCCCCAGGACGCCAAGCCGCTACTTGGACTTCACTATCCCCTCGGCCGAGGTGCGCCCCACCCGCCTATCCAAGGCCAACACCTTTCTTCAGCTCGGGTTGGTCGGCTCCACCCTTCTAGGCGCCATGCTGGGGGTCCCCGCCCATCCTTTCCTGACCGGCCTGCAGTAAGCTTACGCCTGACCTTCCACTTGAACTGTGCTTTAGGTACACGGTGGCCGCGACCACCTTGGGGTCCGGGCTGAGCTATATATTTTCCAAGGACGCTGTCCGCATCCTGAACCCGCCCAGGAGGGGGTGACCTGTATTTTGTACTGGTTTATTATTAAATCGAGCTTAGCCTCGGCAGCCTTACCGAAGTGGCGGCTTACCCTACCTAAGCTATACCCTGTGTAAACTTGTGCGGAATCCGATGCCCCAAACTTGTGATACGCTTTTTATGCCCCGCTCTACGCCGCTTAAAGCTATCCCCCGGCCGCTGTTGTAATAGGCCATGGATCGTTGGGTTGGCAAGCCGCGATTCTTGCCGCTTCGTTAGAAGTCGCCCGCAAATTTCGACGCGACGATGCTTTGCTTTAAGTTTAATTGTACGCTCTTTGACGTTTGGGTATTAAGGGAGGTGCCACTGGTTAGGAAGATTGTACCGTTCACTCCAATAATTACCCCACAAATTTAAACTCAGCTCATAGAAGGTTTGGCACCAGTCTTTACATTTAAGCCCCTAGAATCAAATTTTCAACTTTACGTAGAGCCCAATGTGTATCTGAAGGCGGGATTCATGTTTTACTCCCCCTTAACCCTTTCAATGGTTTGATGCATACATGCGTCCAAAAAATGGGGGGTATGTAAATCTAAAAGCGCATATATTCACCCAAAAACTGAGGATTATATATATTTCAAAATTGATCAAATATTAGCTGTACCCAGCCACACGTTGCTGAGGCTCAGTCTGATTAAATGGAAAAGAAAGGAAAGAGAAAGCACACGCCTTTAATATGCTTAATTTCACAATGCTTGTGGGTATACAATTTTTGTTTCATTGTGCAATTATAGAGCTATTGGAGTTACCTGGCCTTGCTCAGGTTTATTTATGGGCTCGCACTGGCAACCTAAAGGCTGCGCCAGCACTCTGCTTGAGCCACTCGGACTGGCAGCTTCACAGGTGCCCTCGTGGCTGGTGAGCTGGTTATCCTAAATCTACTTAATAATCTATAATAATCTACTTAAAACTAACATTGATATTTTTAGTTTCGGGTGAGCAATTTGGTGAGTTATTTGATAAGCTTCGCCGCTTCTCACCCGCTCGCTCGAATAGATTGAACCTATCAGACTTGATTAGTTTCAGGTGAGCAATTTGGTGAATTGGCTATATTTACCAATTCTCACCCGCTCGCCTAAATAGATTGAACTTATCAGACTCGATGGTTTCAGACGTCAGTCATTATGTCAGTGAATGCGTTTTAATAAGTAGATAATTAACGTACATCCACTAAAACTATCAAGTATTTGATACTCATTTGAGCCAATAATGTACCCAAATTCAGCTCAAAGGTGCGATGATTAGAAACTGAGGATT
Organism: Massospora cicadina; assembly: GCA_022478985.1. Classification (NCBI taxonomy): domain Eukaryota; kingdom Fungi; phylum Entomophthoromycota; class Entomophthoromycetes; order Entomophthorales; family Entomophthoraceae; genus Massospora; species Massospora cicadina. The sequence goes on along the minus strand of JAKSZP010011388.1, from coordinate 17,281 downwards.
TCTAATCATGGATAAACCACAAACCGCTTATCAAAAATCAAATGTATCAAATCAACCAATCACCAACCGCTTGATAAAACCAAACTAAACTTATCGAAACCACCAACAACTTCCCAAAATCAATTAATTTATTGAATCAACCAATTACTAGCCACATACTAAAACCATCAAACTTATCCAACCTAAAACTACCAACTGCTTGGCAAACCCATTGAAACTATCAATTCAACTGAATACCAAACTGCTCAGCCATAACAATATAGTGGACACCATTAAGAACATTTAGGGTTTTCATTTATTACATATAAAACTTTTTATTAAACTATGAAGACAATTATTTTTTAAAATTCATAACCCTTTACAGGCATGTGCGCCATAACTCACCAAAGTTTCATCACAATTGAATGAATGGTATAGGGTATCATAGATTTTGAAAAAATGGACATTTACATTTTATTTAAATAGATTCATGTTATGGGCAAGGACCAAAATAATCACCAAAAGTGTAAACATCAACTAAAAAATTTGCCAGGTTTAAGGGGCAAAAACTGGATTTCTTTTAAAAATCATGAAAGGATTAAGCTGGGGGTAGTTTGGTTCCATCCGCCCCTCCAGGTATGCCACCATTTAAAACCGAGCTGATTGGCATCCCTTTAGTCTGTCCATTCTACCCTTCTCTAGTATAAAAGGTTGGGTAACTCATGGCTCTAGGTATAGCGCATTAGCTAAGATGATGGTGGCAACAGTTTATAGCAGGTGACATTAGGCTAAATGGTATCATAGTAAAAGTTGTATAATTGGTTAATTTGATAAGATTAGTTATCAGAGGGTCAAGGTGGAAGGGGATAAAAGTGAATCGGTAAGATATTTTAATAAACGAGAGTAAAGAGGTGCCAATTGAAGCATCTGAAGTAGGTTAAAATCACCAGCAGTTTGACCAGCTGATCTAAGGTGAACCGATTTTTGACTTGGGTTTAAATAAAAAGTTAGGCCCAGAGGTGGGGTTTATGTTGCCATGGGGTTTTATAAAGAAGGATGTTAGTTTGGCTGAGGTATCAGTAGCTTAGCCCTCTAATTTAATTATATGTACTGTTATCTATATTGGGCCTTCATCAAAATATTGGGAGGAATTTTCCCAGCTGCGCATATTGGTCACTTGGCCCAAAGATATCTGGTAGATAGTAAGTATGAGACAGTGCTTGTTATTCACTGCATGAAATTGTCATCACTGGAAAGCGTGGGGCCTACTCTACAAGCATCAGCAATACCAAAATGTCTGGCATTAATTATGACATACCTCCCAAATTGAGGTATAATACTTGAAGTAAGCAATGAAATCTCAAAACGTTTTCTTGTCTGACCCACTTGAATCTTGCATTTTACCCCAAAAAATTGTTTTACCCAGCAGGTGGCCATATTTTCCAACCATGAACCAACATTTACTCCCACTTCAGCACCCACCAGCCATACTTATTTAATTAAGTGTGCCCATATATTCAAACCCTCATGTCTACTATTTTATGCTATCCCTCAATAAGGATACTTAGGCTGTAAAGGTCTACAGTATTATACTCAATAGAATGACTTCTTTGTAACAAAAGTATCAGGCTAATTTCTTATCACTTGGCCATACCAATTCCAACTTACCTATTTTAAGACTAAGCTGCTTCTGTCACCAGTAGTGACATATTTCCAGGTACCAAATGTTAAACCAAAACTAAGCGGTCCTAGGATAAAGGTTCATATTGAGAGCCTTTTTAACTACCAAAAATCTCATCAAGGCCATAGGTAGGAAATGGGGTCATGGACTTACTGCCATGCTTAATTGACATGATTGTGGGAGCGGACTGCAAGGATAAGGAGGAGATTTTAGGCCAGAGGAGTCAAGTTAGCTACCCTCCTGGACCTTAATTTACTGTAAAAAACGTTGGATAAGGCTAAGCAGGCCTAAGTTTATCCCCAGGCATCAAGTGATGGGGCCTAGACATTAATTCATCGGGGTAAAGGTTACCCATCATAGTTTAATTAATGATGGTTCATTATATATGATTTCTGGATGTGGATTGAATTCATTGATAAAATTTTCATTATAAATAATGCAGTATTTGGTTGATGTCAAAGTCTCAAGTTTATGCTTACTTGAGATATAAAACTACTATAGGTGTGGGTCTCGTTCTATTGACTAGTTTCATTTCTAAGCCCAACAAATTGGTAGAGTCCAAATTCTCAATATTGCTTTATATTTTTTCACTAACTAATCTTTATGTTAGTCATCACCCTTACAATAAAAAGACCTTAGTTTTATATAATTAACTACCCTATGCTACATTTTGTTGCCTCACAGTATATCTCCTTATGCAATATTCTAGGTTTCTTTCATAAGCGCTGAAGTTGAGAGCACCGTATTGGATGCACACATTTTTTTTATTAATGGGCTTTTTTGGAGAGTCATTGATACTCCCTTAACATTAGATGACTAACCCTTTTTTGTTGGAAATTTTTTTTGTGTGAGATTTTCTCTTTGTAGTGATGGATTGCGTTGGCTAAGCGCCATGATCCTGATGCTTTTAACCATGGCATTATCAGACATTTTTGAAGGTGAGTCAGCTTGACGTTTCTCTTTATTGCTCATGGGATGAATCCTGCCTTTCCTGTGAGTACTTTGTGGGTTTGGACCATTTAAGGCCTTACTGCCTGGGCTTAAATTTGTTCTAAATCTTCTAATAAATTTTAGTAAAAACATCTCACGCTCACACTTATTGGGTGCTGAGTGGCTACAGCAGTTTTTATTGGTGCTTTTTCCAGAATAATGATAGTTTTTGGACCCCAGTCTTAGTTTGAAGGTTAGTAAGAGCTTTAGAACGCCTTCAGGATACTGGTCATCCCATGTTTTCTTCCTTCCAAGCCTTCTGTATGTTCTTTAAAGTAAATGAGGTGGGTTGACCTTGGGACAAATATACCACACCGAGTTTTTTAAGCCTGTGCTAGTTTCAAACTTGTTTTAATCAAAATCTGACCCATAGTGGGGCAGGAACTACCCTGCTATGCTATCACTCCTCTATATATGTTCTTTAATTTTTTAAATTTTATTTGAGGTGGGCTGACCTGGGGATGATACCACACCAATTAAGGGGATTTAAATTAATGGGAAAGGAGGATAAAACCCAGAAAAACTCCATGCATGGCATATGATAGGCCAGGAACTCAATGGACCACCTTTGCTACTCACTATCTCAGGTTGGGCATTAGTACAATGCCAACACAGTCATAATTGTCTCCTACCCAAAGTTCATCAGCTGGGATCAAACTTGAGGAGGCAGTGGTAGTGAGTTCATACTCTACCACTGGGATATCCTCCCCTTCTGTATGTTCTTTATGCCCAGGAAATTTGGACGCCATTGGAAGCCCTATTTATTTGAATTTGGCTGGGACTGGGTCTTATTTTTTCTGATGCCATTAGAGCATAATTATCTAAAAATTGTAAAAAGCCCATCAGTGGACACTTGGGGTTGGTGGGCTTTACTTGCCACCTCTGATCTCCTCATTGAATCACATTTTTGTGAATTCCTCACCCCAACTGAAGGGGGTCTGTTAATTTGGGATTGTGTGTTTCACCAGGACTGACATTTATAGATATTGGACTTAGGAATGTCAATTCCCTTTTAGAAGTGGTTACTTTCTTAGCTTTCATATCTACCTTTTCAGGCAAACATGGGGGTCAGCAATACCCTGGGTCTGAAATATCCTTAAATGTTTCAGATATTTAGCTTTGAAGGGTTTACCAGCGGCCAGCCCTAAAATATTTCTCCAAAAGAGCCAACTTTCTTTTTGCAAATAGATCCTTTCATTGTCCATCCTTTGCTCACATGAAACTTGAGGGTCAGAAGAGGTTTAGACCCAAATATTAATTAAATTTTTAGTTATATAGTCAGAGATGTTTCACCCATGACCACCCCTATAGTTACTTGCCTTAGAAAACATAATCTCCTATTGGAAATGGTGGCATCTTCCAGTGCCACGCCATTGCTCATGGGGAAATTTGAGGGTTGGTGGGAATTAATCGCTGTCATTTAATAAATAAAATTTTAATCTGATAAACTTCCCATTCTGGAATTTTATTTCTTAGAATGATGTAAGTTCTCAGCGTAAGGGAGTATCACTGTCTTGATAATGGTGAACAATGCCCAAAAAGCTACTAGTTTGGCTTGATGACACAACTGTAAGGCCTCAGGGTTCAGCCAATAAGCGGACAGGGGTTTGCACCCCTTTAAAACTAGAAAGGGTGAAAATCTCAAGGCCCTTCCTCTCACCCAGATCTCAGACCTAGGGCATACCCTATGTCATGGTTGGATGACTTAATAGTGGGAACTGATGCTAAGGATAAGGCTGGGCGACAGGAGGCCCAGAAGGTGAAACTTCAGGCTCTTCCTGACCTGAAACACACCGTAGATCAACGCTGGGTGCAAGCTAAGCATGCCCAGGTTGATACTTGTGGTGCAAAATGCCCAGCCTCTTATCTTGGCCCAGGCACTGAAATGAACAATTTATGTTACAAACGAAGATGGTTCAATTCAGTTAATTGGAGAGCAAGGGTTTGAATCCCATTCAAGTTATGAAATTTTAAGTTCGGGTAAAACATGGCTTCAATCAATTACTCGAGTGAAGGCACTTTCAGTGTATTTTACTAAAATGGATGGAAGCATCTGTTTATTGGAGCGTCAAGGCTTGGGCGCACTTCCACAGAACCTGAATTTCCCCAGCCCACTTTAAGAATGTTTTTTGCGACCAACATTCCTCATTGGTCGACTTTCTTAAATAAAATTACCCATTATTTTACGTTTTACTTATGGTTCCTTGGGCAAACTTGGTGGTGGACCTCTTCGGGGAGGTCTCCAACTATGTAGGCCACTACCCTTTATCGCAATTTACCAAAATCCCAGGTGCTCCCTTGGGCCGCCCAGGTCCCCTCCAGATCGAGGCACCCAAGCCCCCTGACGCCAAGTTACACTTGATTATGGACTCCCCTCTGGGGTCCACTCAAGTTGTTATGTTCCTCACTTACCTGGTACTATATGTTGCGCTCTACACCCTTGCCTGGGGTACCTTTGGCACAGGCACCATTCGAGGTGTCTTCTTTCCCTTTCTCCTAATGGCTAGTTCCCTAGCAATGTGGGTTTGCATCCCACATCACCTTGCTGGGAACGAGAGAGTTACAGAAACTCTCTTGACACCCTAGATGAGAGATGGGTAGCTGCTGCCCCTCCCTGCTTTCACCACAACTTTTCTCCATCTACCTTTCAGCCCAAATTCAATAAAGTTTCAAAATCAGCAGGGATTTATTTAAGAAATTCAACAAATTTGTGAAGACTTCAAAAAAATTATGAATGCCCATACCACAGCCCTATACCCTGCCCCCAATGGTTGGTTCACCCAGAAGCTAACCTGAACAATAAGAACATACCCAATAAGTATAATCCGCGGAAAAAGTATAGAAAAAGAGGGTGGAAACAGGTTTCAAACTTTTCGCTCCAGTATGAAAACAAAATGTGAATTTAGACCTTTGGAATTCAGAGAAAATGACCCAAGAATAGCTTGGAAGTCGATTGATACTAATGTGGTGAAGTTGGTGTTCAAAACTGTAAATTTTAGGCTCAAAATTTAAAATTGAACTATACTACCATGGTTCAGCTTAGCAGCTCTCCCCCCATCCCACCATAAGACCCAGCACCCTGCTAATGGTAGAGTGCTGAATTAGTCTTTCCATTAAAGTTTCCTTTAGCTTAATTTAATTATATAATTGAAAAAACTTGGCTGTTAGTAATTTAAAAAAATTAAACAATATATGGACAATAATTAAATGGGGTTGGAGCCTTTCCCATACCTCCCCTAATGCCCTAACATAATATCCTGAAACCAGCGGTGCTTTGTGGACCTTTTCTGCCTCTTTGAGCTTTTGGCATACCCACGCCAAAATCTAGGTCATTCCTTAGCACGCTGGGTTCCTAATAATTACAACTTGGGATGCTATTTTTGATGATGAATTTATTAAATGAAAAACAGTCCAGAAGCTCTTTCAGGTCCATCCTGGACCCAAATCTTGTTTATCACATCACCCTTGATAACCCACATTTGTACCTAAATAATGATTCTCAGAACTCAAAAGGTTCACTAAGCGTTAGTATTGCAAAATGCTGGTAGATATATTGCTGCAGAAGATATCATGGAGTATGTGCCCTCAGTGGCAAGGGTGGCAAACTATACATCACATTTTTTGATGTAAAACCCATCCTGGCGGTGTAATCAAGTCTAGATTTGATCCTACTTTAGGTTTAGGGGCATTATCTACATTAAATAATGAATATTCTGGATATTTTTTGTTGTCTGATACTCTTTATTGCCCCTCAGGGAAGTTTAGGACAAAAATTTTAGTGGATACTGGGGCCTCATATAACTTTATTGATGTAGACCCAAATGACTACCTTGGGTTACACTACTTACCTGGCGGTATGGTTATGGTAGGTGCTTCCATAGTATCCTCACCTAAAAGTTAAATTCTTGTTGATTATCAAGTTAATACATCCCACTTGGCTGATCACTCCTTGCCAGTCAAAAACCTTCTGTAATAATTATCTTGGGAGTGGGTTGGTGACGCATGTCTGATTTCAAAAACAATTAGAAGGCCAATAAATTAACATTTTCCTTAGGGAGTAGTCATGTATTTTTTAATTTATGTCATATGGTAGCATCCTGAGCAAAATGCTACAGTGGTTTAATTTACAAAATCTTAGTCTTGAGCTTCTTCTGAAGCCCATTCTTGAAGCACCCCTACCCCCCTATTTGGAGGGGTTGGAATCTTCATTAGATGCAGCTTCAGAAAATGTCTTACTGGATCACCTAGAGTTTGAATGTGATTTAAAGCATACATTTGACCTGGTATGCACATCCTCGTTTACCCATTAACTCTGCAGGAATAGGAAACAACAGATGTTTAGATTATGAAGCAAATTGCCAAGGGAGATAATTTTCAGTGTATTCTACAGTATGATCACTGATACTCTTTGTGAAAGAAGCGGTTTGTACAGTACACCCTTGTGTAGATTATTGTCAGGGACTGGTGTACTACTGACCTGGTTGGGGTAGCTAACCATGAGTTAGCATAACCAAGGGGTTTAGCCCAGTATGACAAGGACACAAGAGGCGTCCAGGTATAAGGAATGGTGGGTAAGCTGGTATGGGAGTTGCTTAAAGTCATGGCTTTAAAAGGAGAAAGTTGGAAGGGCGTTTCTTGTAGGCTGGGGTGGTAGATTGGTAATGATAACACTTTAGTAAATAAACTTGATAGTGTTTGTACTATAAGAATAATTTTATTGACCGCAAAGATAATTAAATGAATGCCTTGGTTTTATATACCATCCAACTTCCTGGACTTACCTAAGCTTAATTGATTTTAAACAGTGCACTATTCTTCTCTGGAGCTTATGGGATTAAAATTTGCATGTGATTTTTGAAAGACAGTGGGAATCGTCTCAGTCTCATCATAAATTCGTTTTGGTGCGATTAATTGACTGAATACTATTGCAAATAAAGTAATTTAAACGATTAGTCAAATATTTTCACTACGATCATTAATTTGATATGCAATTATTTGATCTAACTTCATCACATATCATATTGATCTGACTGACAATATCTATAATCTTAGGAATTCCACTAATGTCAGGATTTACCCTGACAATTATGGTAACTTTGATAAATTTATGCTCAGCTCACCAAACTCATCTTGCTTAACTTGTGAGGCTAACTCACTTCTCAGGGGGTCTACTCCACGCAGATTATGCACCAGACAACCTTATCTAAGTTTACATTAATCCTCATAGAGCAAATTCTCCTTTGATATCACCCCTTGTAGCATCAATCACTGGTAAACTCTTTGCACCCATGGTGAAAACCTTGTAGACACTCTTATACATATTTATTGTACGTTGGCCCTCAGGACTCAATGGAATCCAATCCAACCTCTCCCTTGGCAGATCAGCTCCAAGGTATCCGCAATAGAGAGTGTCTTCTTTCAAACAGATCAGATATCAGACTGGTTACTGTATTATGCATATTTGATTAATCCCAGACTGGTTACTGGTGATTAAATCACTTAATCAACTATAAGTGCAAGTAAAAGAATTAACTTGAGATTCTGAGGAAAGGGTCTTTATTATGCTAAAAAGTGAAGTATTTTATACTTCAAAGGAAAATTCAAGTTAAAAATAAAATTGAGAAATAATTGGATATTTGGGTTTTGATACTGGGGGTTTTAAGATCCCCTAGTAAGATGTCTTCTGCTTTCTACTTTAGTAACTTCTCCATTTTGGTTAATTCTTATAGCCATGAGCTCCATCTCATGGTGGTTATCCCCTGAACCTAGATGATCAGGGCCTTTGTACTAGTCCCTACTTCTTGGGTTTGGGCTATTGTAACTTATGTTAATATTATATGTCAATAAATTTGGTATTACTAATATTGACTTAAGTTCAAGTGATTGCACTCCTACAATGTGCCTTGCATTGTGGTTTTGAGTGACTATTAAAATTAGATGGTAGCCTAATTTTAAATTTGCTTTTGATTCTCAGGCGCTTTCATTGGAAAAATTTGGTATGCTCAATTTAGCATAAACAGCAGAATGAAAATTATTTCAGCCCCTGGAAGGTATATAAGGGAGCCAATTTTCATAGTGAATTTTGGTGGTGATGTCATCTTCATGAAGTAAATCTTCTGACTCATGAGGGAGAAAATTATTTTGCATGATGTCATCACAATTTGATTGAAAATCCCTTTGCTCGCCCACATCTATAAAAGGGATTTAATTTCCCTCATCTGCGGTGGTTTGATCACTTGTATTACCACTAGTATGGGTTCAAAATCTAGTCATTCCTGTAAATCCAAGGAATGTCCCCTTTGCTTAGACCAGGTCGTGTTACCATTTTTCCACAAAGAAGGGTCTAAAAAGGACAGCTGTCCCTCTCATCTCACAGGGCAATCTCGCCCATGTGGTAGACGAACAATGGGTAACAGCTCTCCCTTTAAAGATTCCACATCCTGTCCCCACAATTGTCTCTGCTGAATTAGTATGGAAAATTGAGGTAATTTGCGCTGAAATCTTCAAAAGTCAGTACCCTTTTTTTTTTAGTACTAGATGGTCCAAAAGTCAGTACCCTCATGGGTCTAAAGGTTTGTATAAAGTCAATGGCAACAAGCCCTTAAAATTAAGATTCAAAAGCCTCAAACCCTTGACAACAATTTCTGACAGGTGTGCACAATTAGTGAATAAGGAATCAAGTGTCAAATTCTTGGAAAAACTCATCAATGGCATTGGGCCATTGGTAAACGTTGTCATCAGTTTGAAACCTGCTCCAAAAACATTGGGGATAAAGCCCAACAGGTGTAAAGCTCTTAGTAAGAATTAATCCAGTGTCAAATCCTCAGTAAAACTTGCCATTGGCATTGGGCTATTGGGAAATGTTGTTGTCAATTAAAAGATCCTTTCAAAAACATTGGGGAAAAAGCCTGATGTGCAGGTACCTCCTAAGATAAATATCGCTGCTAGCCCAGAACCCTCCCCTCAAAAATTAGTCTCATTGTTTGATGCATCTTGCTTATCCAAATGGACACCAAAGCGACATGGTGTGGATGGGCTGGGTATCCCAAACCTGTTCCCAACCTCTTGGGACCACCCTTATGTGGGGTGGCCTTGGGAGGTTCCCAATGACCATTGGGTAAGATGCTATCATGCTAACCTCCAAAAACGTGGGAAACCGCAATTTAGGTATCTGAGGTTGAACTGACAGCGACTTGGCCCACCATTAACAATTTTGAAGTCAGTTCAAATTGAGTTAGTTTTTCCCCCTCACTCAAGGTTCACTGAGTTAAGTTGAATTTTTTTTATTTAACCGAGGCAAGCTGACCAGGGGACAGACATTACCAAAAGAAAGAAAGAAATGACATGAAGCCTGAACAGGGTCAACTCCATCGAAGAAAGTTTTTCCACCTCTGGATCGGGACTTGAATTTTTCTGGTTATGTCATGGGTAAGGTTTTCGTGTTATTAGACCTACTAACCGCCAATAGCTTCCTTTGGCTGGTACCCCGATCAATGTGTGAAGGGTGGGAATTAAACCTGCAACCTTCAGGTTGATAGCCATACACCCTTACCGACTCACCTTCCACCCCCTGAGTTAAGTTGAATTTTGAGGGCCCCAATCCCAAGACTTTCTAAGCTATTCCCAAATCAATAATCTATTTAAGAAGTTGTAACACATTGAGGAAATTGATGGTTGATTTTCCATTTTAAAATAAATAAAAATACCATTTCCCAAAAAACCCTTATGCTTACAATGATGAATTTTAAACCACCCATCTCAATTCAATTTTTCCCAGCTCCAAAACCCATGGGCCCTGGGGCTGTGAATGCCTAGTTTGTTGCCAGATTTATTTTCACAGTTATCACCTCATGGCGCTCATTGGCGCAATCTTTCCAAGCTCAAATAAATGTATTTCATGAAGCAGTGCCTCCGGCATTTAGGCTTGCCATTTGGGTGTTTCAGCATCCATACTGGCAGGCTAGTCTACACTTACTTTTCCGCTATAATGACAATTTCACTGGTCAAGGAATGATTTTCTTCATCATTTGTGGCCTCACCATGACACTTTCCCTCCCAAGGCAAGAACTTGGAAATAATCTGAAGTGCCAGGTTTTACTATATTAATACAACATTAGTATCATCGCCCCAGATGGAGTATTCCACTCCCCTCTTTGTCAAGATAATGACAGGCCCAGTACAAATGGCCTGCAATTCCTCTGATTGTGTTTCCTTCAAGTGGTAAAACAAAACCTTGTCTCCTAGGCTGAGCTCTGGTAGCCTAGCTCATCTTTGGCTTTTAGGTTGGCTCTGAGGGATCGTCACTTTGATGTTTTTTGAAGCCTATAGTTGAATTATTATAAGTTCATCGACTATCTCCTGTTGGTAGCTTCAAAGAGGCAGATTCTTCAAGTCCACTGAGATGATTGGGTTTAGGAGGTTCAGCAGAGCTGCCTCTTACCCATACAGGGCCTTAATTGGGGACATCCCGGTTAGTTGGTGGTGTCTCAACTGGTAAGCCAACAACGCTGAGGACAGCAACTGATCTCATTTTAACTTGTAATTGAGGGTCATCTTCAAAATCACTTCTAAGGTCCCATTAACTCACTTAATTTCCATTGGAGGATGAATTTTAGGGGTTAGTAAACTGCTGTTTCACTTCCACTAGGTCCATCAGCTTTCTAACTATGTCGGAGATAAAGTTCTTCTCATTGTTGGACAATAATACTTGAGGCAACCATTCCTTGTGATAACTTGGTTGTATAGGAAGTAAGCGGTGGAGTTTGCATATTACATTTTGACTGTAGAAGCTTTAACCCACTCGGTGAAGTGGTCAATCGCGAATAAGATAAGCTTGGATCTGCTGGAGGCAGTCTGAAAAGGTCCCATCACGTCAATTAAAATCTTTCTGAAAGGTGCTGTGGGGGAATTGGCATAAACTTAAACTGTTTCTCCAGCAGCCAAAACTTACACAATATATACAAAACTCCAAAGCTTGGTGCACTTCGTTTGACATTTACTCCCAGTAAAACTTTTCTTTGATGTATTTCAGCGATTTTTGATATCTTCCATGGCCTACTTGCTTGTGAGTCTCCATTATTAACTCCATGCAATCACTAGGCTGGATATATGAGTACCTCTTGTTTTGTAGCTTCTTTTGTAGATTTCCATTGACATGCCAGGTGTCTTTAGAAAATCTTTGCAGGACACTCTTGACTTCTTCTGTCTCATCCAGCCAGTCCTCTTCAGGTAGCCTAATTAGGTCATAGAGGTGATTATTCTCAGGTGCTTGCAAATGGAAAACCAGTAATCTTGACAAGCCATCCGCATTAAAGTGTTCACTTACTGCTCAATTTATGATTTCAAATCATATTCTTAAAGGGGTACAGCCAAATGGGAAAGCCTCCATCAAGATCCTTCAAATTTCTCTACCAATGGAGTGACGCATGTTCCATGACCACCTTAAAAGGTACCCCATACAAATAAGGTCTAAAGTTTTTGACTGCTCTGATCACTTCTAAGAACTCACATTCAGTAACTGCGTAGTTCTTTTCTGCCTTGTTTAACACTTTTGAGTATTACTCAAATGAATGATCCACACCATCTTTACCTAAATGTGCTAAGATCGCGCCAAGTCCTATGTCATTGGCGTCAGTATACATATAGAATGTCTTGTTGAAATCAGGATAGGCCAAGATTGGTGCTTTTACCAATCATGTTTTTAACTTCATGAAGGACTACTATTGCTCCATGACCCACTCAAACTTCCTCATTTCCATAAGCAGGTATGTGAGGGGCGCCGCAAAGTCCTCAAAATGAGGGATAAATTTTCAGTAGTATCCCACAATTCTGAGGAACACTCAGAGATCCCTCATGCTCCTTGGTGGCTTTATTGCCACAATGACGTTCACCTTTCTCATCTTGAGGCTTAATCCCTCAGGGCTAATATTGTGCCTAGGAACTCTAGCTGTCTCTTGAGGAAGATACACTTGCTTCATTTCAATTTCAGATTATATGCGCGCAGCCATATAAAGACCTCCTTCAGGTGCTGAAGAGGCTCTTGAAACGTCTGGCTGAATACTGTGATGTTGTCAAGGTATATTAACACATTTAATAACTTGAGATCACCAAAATTGTGATACATTGCGTGATGGAAGGTAGCAGGGGCGTTTCAGAGCCCTTATGGCATCCTAGTGGGCACAACCAACCCCTGGCTACTGATCATGGCGCACTTCTCCTGATCCTCTGATGAGAAATTCATCTGCCATTAGCCCATTAGCCAGATCCATCGCCAAAAAATATTTTAAGCCACTAAGGCATTTCAAAGCGTCATCAATGTGGAAGTGGGTATGAGTCCTTCTTGGTTATCTCATTTAGGTGGCAGTAGTCCATGACTACTCTATGGGTTCCATCCTTTTTGCGAACCAGAAAAAAGGAGATGCCCATGGGCTCTTTAATGGTCTGATTAGCCCTGCTTTGGCTAGTTGGTTAAGCCTTTGTAAATAACTGCATCCTCTGCTTTGGATTAGAGGTAAGGTTAAAATTTGAATGTTATAGCTTAACTGATATTCATTTTGTGGACCTTGCCCTTAAATAGGCCATAATTGTTGGAGCCAGTGCTGAAGATGTCACTAAACTTGTTCAGAAATTCATTGAACTCCACCTGCTGTTTAGGAGTCATATCCCCAAACCTGTGCTCATAAAAACCTCTTACTTCATGGAAAGATTCAATCTCTTGGCAACTGGTCTGTTGGGCCAGTGCAACAACTTGTCCTTTCTCAACATTGATTGGTTGGGTAGTGATGTTTCACAAGATGTTCAACTCTCCAGAGTAGGTGATATCATAGAATCCTGGTAGTACTCAAGGCTCTTGTTCACGGATTCCATTGCAGATGTATACTTCCAATATGGTGTCAGGTGGAATCTTAGTCTAATTGACAGGGTCATCTGCATTGATCCCCTGGTTTAATTTCTATAGTTTCATTAGCACTAAGCGGGAGTCCTTCCTCTGTGCTAATAGTAGGTGATAACTGCATTAAACCTTTCTCAGACAAGGTGTAATTAATGGGGTAGATAGATTGGTCCATTTCTACCAAGCTCATAAATTGTTTCCGCAGTTTGACATCCTTATCCTTTATTACCAGAAGAAGTTGGTAGCTCAATTTTCTCACAGCGCTAGTGGTGAAATCGATCTTTGCCCAAAATCCAGGTGAAACTGTGTCCTGATTAAGAAGTCATAGTGTTCATTGTTCAAAACCACTGCCAGTGCCATCAGGACCTTGTGCCCAAGGCATAAGGGTAACTCCGAATAAGCTCCTAAACTGCGGGTAATGTCAGGTCCTTCAGTGCAATACTTTATGTTGTAGTCATTACTGAGCATAAACTTCAGCTTCTTCATGAGGTTGGATGAGATTATGTTAACTAAAGACCCAGTGTCCAGTACAGCCAAAACGCGCACTTTCTGGATGATTACTTTCAATTTCATTACACTATTACTGAAAAGATATCTAGTGGTGACAACGTCAGTAGCAGATTCCTCAAACTGTCTGAGAGCATCAGAACTTGTAATAGCCTTGACAGTATCTTCGCCATCAGTGACAAGTTATTGTAGTCATAACTAACTGTCTCCTTTTTCAACTTAATTGATGACCTGTGTAGGCTGATTCACTTGTGGCAAATAGGTACCGCTTGATGTAGATCTGCTAGTGCTGTGGACTCTCAATTTAATAAATAAAGCCACCGCTCTAGGGGCCCCTAAAACATGGTATCCTGCATTAGCTAAATTGTCATTTTTATGGTCATTTTCACCTTTAGTGTAGAGATCTACCCAGTTAGCTAAGTTGGGGGTATCTCTTTAGGGGGAGTGTCCATCTTTTCACCGGCAAGTAACATACAATTTTTGATAAAAGTGCCCAGGTTGGTGACACTTGTTTCAGGTAAACTCTTGATGAGGAAAGCGTTCAGGCGTTTTGGTATTCTTATCCTTTGGTTTGTCACCCTTTTTTATTGGCGACATAAATAGCAGAATTAACTCATTGAGGAGGAGGTGTAGGTCCCATTGTCATAAATTCAGCTTTGTACGTTCCCTTTAAGTCAAGTAACGCTTCCTTAAACGCCTTGAGAGACGTTGTTCTCTTAGCTGCGAGATGTATGCATCTTCAGGTTAGGATGAATCTCAATGAACTCAATAAAACGTTTAATGCAGTAGTCAAATCCATAGTTTCTGTGATCCATAGCAGTTGAGCCTTAGGGTAGTATCAAGAGGCATAATTTGCAACTAAATCATTATTGCCTATTTTTATCAAGAGGAACTCTTTTTTCATATTCTAGATTTCTTGTTTACTATAAAACTCTGAAAAAGAGAATGTTCTTCACTTTGGTCCAAGGTAGTCCAGGTCGTAGGCTCATGCTAAGGATCTCTTTAGCCTCTCAGCTCATAAATCCTTGCACGTGGTGAGCTTTATAGCGATCACTAGCGCCATCCACGCTGTTCCCATATATCCAGAGGAAACCCGCAATTGTTCCCTCTCCAGGTGTGTATATGGTTTTAAAGTACTGTTTAAAGTTGGGATCCTCTTAAAGAGGGTCAGCGTGCATCATGGTTGGCTGAGTAGCAGTTATAACACAGTTGTGATACAATCCTTTAAGTGGCCCACATAGTCCCTCAGTAAAGTTATAGGTTGAGTAGAGGTAGGTTCTGGTACAGTATGTATTTATGTCTTCTGATCTTCTATACTATTGTCCATCACAAACAGCATATTGTCGTGCTGTTCCAGGCACTCTCCATATTCATTAAGAGAGGTAATGGTTTCACCATTCTCTTCTTTGAGGAATACAAGTCTCTCATTTAAATCCTTAAGCAAGGCTTCCAATTTAATAATAGGTGATGGTCCTCTAATAAATAGTAAGGCAATGTGTGCTCTTATTAGAGGTCTCCTTACGCTCAAATCGTTGCATAGATTGTGAATTTCTAATTTAAGGGTACAGAGTCTTAAACGGATTGTATCCTCCTTTCTCATCAGGAGCTCAGAGTAATCCTCTCTGTTATATACTTTCATATCTGATTCATCATTGAACTTTTCATGGGAACTCTCATGATCATCACTAGGGCATGATGATTCTACCCCTGTAGTGAGCACAACAGTCAGCTCGCCAACCTTAGCTTGCTTAACTTATGAGACTGACTTGCTGCTGAGAGGGTCTACTCCGCGCAGATTATGCATGAGACAACCTTTGCTAGTATCACAATCCTCCTTATAGAGCAAATTCTCCTCTGATGCCACCCCTTGTAGAATCAATCACTTTGTTAAACTCTTTTCAACCATAAAGAAAATCTTGTAGACACTCTTAGACATATTCATTGTAAATTGGCTCTCAGGAATTAATAAATCCAATTCAACCTCTCCATTGGCAGCTCATCTTCAAGGTATCCACGATAGAGTGTGTCTTCTTCCAGACAAAGCAGATCTCATACTGGTTACTTTATTCTGTATATTTGGTTAATACCAGACTGTTTAATGGCGTTTAATTAACTTAAAAAACTATAAATGCAATAAAAAATAAACTTGAGATTCTGTGGAAAGGTTTTCTATCAAGTTAAAAAGTGAAGTATTTTTTAATTCAAGGATAAATTCAATCTTTTCAATTACTATCACTTTTTAATAAACAATAAGTTTCAAACAGAACGATTTGATAATCAAAACCAGATGAGGTGAGCACGTTTAATAAACAAGGACATGATTGGGTGGACAAAATAAAGGGTAGCGGACCTGGATCTTCACCGCCCAAAGGCACCAAGCGCACAGGAGTCAACAAAAACCAAAGTAAAAATAAAAAACCTGAGGTGGTGCTCCACCCGACTTTGTGGACTTTCTAGTAAGGTACTGCAGTTATATGGAAGTGTCACACTCTTAATCGTTGTCATTGTTTGAACAAAGGATCCAGGTATTTTTGAGCACAGAGGCACCAACAATGTGGGAAAAGTTTAGCAAAGCCCAATCAAAATTATTTTCACAAGCTGTGTACATGACAATTCAAACTATCTATTGAGGCTTGGTAGACCTTGGGTTTGAGACAGCAAAGGAAGTAAACGAAGCCACAAAGGTCTGAGTAGTGAATGACCTTCTCAGCAGTCAACGTTTAGTATTAAGCAAACGTACATGTTAAACAGAATCTAAAGACAAATTTATAATTTTTGACTATCTTCCACCAGCACTGGCGCGCACAGTAGTTGAACAACATCTCCAAGAGGGCTTGAATCCTATGGAGAGATTAAGCAATTAGAGATGCAAAGATTCCAGATGATGCCAACCCTTAGCACAGGAAAGTAATTGCAATTATTTCTTACAAACCCAAAGGTAGCGGAGGAACTCATCCAATCACCTATATCACATCCATTATTATTGATAGAAAATAATCCCAATTATTTAGTGCATCAGTGGAGAGTGCGCCACCCATATGCAACCACTGTCAGGCCTTTGGGAACAAGATTCATGCCTGCCCATAAAAGAATGCCTAAGAAAAATGGAATTCTGTGAGGAGGAAATGGGCGAAGATGACTCAGAGTACGCCAAAATCATTGACAAACACACAAGCATTTAACTGGGAGAAATGCAGATTATATAAAGCTATCAACCTAATTATATCAAAGGA
>JAKSZP010011387.1:0-23708 GCA_022478985.1 Massospora cicadina | reverse complement strand
TTAATTATAATATTAATTAAATTTGTGATATAACTCAGTTGATCAGATTAGGTTACTTGATGAGATCAACTCATCAAAGATCAGAACTATTATCTATCCTAAACTGAATAGAATGATAATAGATACTAAAAGAATATAGAATATTAGGCGTTAGCCTATTTATCTGAGACTTGGACTAAAAGACTGTTATGAGTTCAACCTCAGGATAAGTCTTAACCAAATAGGGGTTAAATCCTGACAGTGAGGATGAAGATTCCAACACAAGATGTTGGTACTTTCAGTTGTAGTTGAAAGGTCCTTTTAAAAAATTTATTCAAGTGGAACTTTTATAGCCACCATATTTTAACAGATCTTTCAACGTTTCTCAGAAAGTGAGGCAAAGGTTTTATACGCTTATAAAAATTGCAGACTGCAATCAGCTTGAGAAGTATATCATTTCAAAAATCAAGAAAACAGGAAGTATAATGAGCACTGATTCATTAATCTAAAACTAAGACTATTATACATGCTTGATAGTTAATACAGTTGCAGTATTGCACTTGGCTAGAGATATGAAGTGTATCATTAGTAATATCCCCATGGTTGCAACATATTTTGTGGTAAACTGGCTTTTTTGAATCAATAGCTGTTATGTAAAGTATATAGGGTATGTGCCAACTTTATCTATAAGCTTGATATGAAAACTGCAACAAATTGCTATTCCAAGTGCTGATTATATCTAAAATCAACTATAAACCAATTTTTACTGTATCCACTTGATTACATCATCTATAATTTATGCCAAAATTTCATTAAAAGGTGAACAGCTTAAGATCACTTTGATTAAAGGTTTATGGCTCTAATTATTTTGGTGATGGGTTTCTAATTCCTATTGTTAGATAGCTTTTTATAACTAGTGTCAACTAATCTGAAAACTTCAACTTGAAGGAGAATGCAGGTTATCTTAACCTCTACCTTAAATCTCACAAATGCATCTCAAATTTTTTTGAAAGAGATACAATGCTAAGGTTTCTTTCTAACTCAGGTTGAAAGCTTGTATTTTAGGTTAAATAAGAAAAGTAAAATTTTTCATCTCAATAATTTAACTTATATAAAGGCCATCACATTGTATTTAGTTTGGTCTTAAAGCTTAAAGGTTGGATCCTATGTGAAGCCTCATGATCTTAATAATCTAGGGGTGATCTGGGTTGGTATCACCTGTAGCTACAAAAATTAGTAGCAAGGTTAAGGAGGTAAATTTAACCTGTTTGCCTAACCTTGTGCTAGAATTTGCGCTTATTCATTGAGTTCCAATAACAGGTGAGTTCACATTTAAACTATTAAGGTACTGTACGAAGATAGTACCTTATAAAACACACCACAAAACTTTACTTATCAGTAATAAGCTTAAATACAGATAAAAATGAAGAGCTCACCATAGTATTGAGTTTTTAACAGTGTCTCAAGGGCTCATTGATGGTAACTTTGATTGTCTCTAGCTTAGATAAACTAGATAAAAACAAATCTTAATAGTAACATAAGTCCCCTACTGATATGCTCCTCCAAATCCGTTGTTACTATTGGTGCAGTTATCTGATATCTCAATTGTACTGAGGAATTCTTGGCCAATAGCCTAGTAATCAGAAAATGACAGGATATCTTGAAAATTAGCCTCAGATTTAATTACATCATAATAATTACCACATTATAACTGAGACCCTAGAAATGGCCAAAGAGAATATTAGTAAACCTACTAAAATAAAGTCTATGCCATCATGGGGCAAAATAGTTTATAATAGATAGTAAATAATAGCTTATACAAAAACTAGGCACATGAGAAAGTGTAAAAATTTACTCCATTGGGTTGATTATTGGAGGTCAACCCTAGTAATCTTTCTACTGCACAGGTTCAATTTCCTTGTGCACCTTGCGTTGTAAAATTATATATATTCTAATAATAGTATGTTGACTATTATCCATAGTTGAGATAGAATTAAATTCAGGCCCAACGCTTCAGCCAGTATTTCCGATTAATACTGAATATTGTACTCTTAGGGGTTCATTTCCTGTAATCCTGTCCACTCAATCTTCATTAAGATCCTCTGGTGAAAGTCTCCTTTGGCCCAACACACAGTTGGCAGCAATCCCTTAGCTGTGGTTCCCTTCATCTCTAGATCCCCACTCAGATCTCTACTCTTCTCTGAGAGTCTACCAATTATTGCCTTCTGCAATAATATCCTTTAGATGGAATCTTCACACTAGATGCTGATAGTCTAACTATTACTGAATCTACAATAAAATAATAATGGTTTTTATTAATATTTATCTGTTTAAATGTCTGTTTTCTATTAGAGTGAATTCTAGGGAATTTATAGGGGATTCAGCCATCTAACCCTCAGTTGACACCTCTTCAATGAAATGACAGCTGTTGCCATTGGATCACCCTTCCTCATCTTGGCAGCGATGGTCTTCCCCATCCTGACTAGGATTCTGATGTTGGACATCCTTGAGACCTCAAACAGAAAGAGTCAGAAATGTATTCCTAACATTTTCCTCTCAATCCAAATGAATCACCCATAATTGGCTAGCAACCTGCTTAGATAATGGGATTTTTTACCTATTATGGCAGGTCACTTCACTGACCAATTGATTCACTAGTTGCAGGCAGCTTCACTCGCCTCACAACTCATTTACATTCCCAATCAGTTGGTGATGAAACCTGACTGATCCCAATTGGTACACCTGATAGTTAATTACTATCAGATGCCCTTATTTTGTCAGCCACTCCACCTGATGAGATATTAGATATTCATCCGGATCAATCCCTGACAGATATGACCAGACAAATATCCTAAAATCCCCTGAACATAGTTCCTCCAAGATTTGGGTCAACCAATTTTCAATTCACTTCACTTTAGAGAATTTTTCCCCTAGCGATACCAGGTAATCTAGCAGGCTGGGAATATGGGCAAAAATCCCAACACATCCCCCCTCTTGCCTAGATTTCCAGCGAGAAAAGGACTGGCCATGGAAACACCGCTTTGGACACCTGGTCAAATTCTTCATTGGTTCAAGCGAAGTACACTCATCAATACTCAACACTGCTCAGGACAACCTTTGGCATATGGCATTCCTCCTCTTCCTCCTCACTACCACCTACTCAGAGCATGGTCCTCATGACCTCTTGTTATGACAGGCTGATCAATTTACTCATGACGATTTTTTTCCCTGGATTTGGTTTTCCCCATCAGGGTATATGACCTGCTGTCATATTCAGGTTTCTTGGTCTGGCATCCTCAAATTCCTAATTCTCTCCTGATCCTAGACAGGAGACTGTCATTGATGTTTGTTTTGCAGCATGATTAAGAATACTTATTTATGTTCGCCTTCATTATTTTGCTCATAACCTCTTAGCTGTAAGTCATTATTCCCTCAGAAAGCTTATTTCATTAATTTTATGAAATTAGTTTCCCAAAATTTGATCCTAATGGAGTGTAGGGTGCATAATATCAACTTCTATATCAGTATGACATGCCCCCTCTAGTCTTGCTCATATGTCAAACTCAGAATCTTCTTATCAGCAACTTCTAAACAGTCTGTCAGATTTGGACCTCCACCTCTTCCAGTGGATGAGTTGGGATGCTCAGAGGACCCTCTTCTATGGTCCTTCCAGGACTCATACACCTAGCCTAGCACAAGCAGCTAGTCCTTCCATCGAGTTACTGGAAATGGTATCCAATCCCACCAAAACCAGGCATGTCATCAATTTTAAATAACTCTTGGCTGTCTCTTCCCATGCAGTCAATCCCCAAGTTGGACTTTAAAACCCTTCTGGATTTGGCTCCATTCACTGAGGCTCTGAACATCATCATTGATGCTTGGTCTGTTATGCTGACTGCTTTGGATTTTTTGTTCCTGGCCAGGTCAGATTTGCTCCCCAAGTTCCTCTTCTGACTTGGACAATTTTACCAACCCGCAGTGCTGTTTCTGAGCTTTCAATCAGAAACAGCATTCATTCTGAGCTCCCCTATGCTGAATTTTGAGTGCAAGTCACTGAGGCGTTGTCATTGGCACTAAATCCCTCGGATCTGGACAAACTTCTGGATCAAGATACTGCCACTTATGCTCTTCACTTTGCTGGCCAAGTTCTTCCAAGTTGGTCAATGAAGCTTCCAGCCTCGCCTGACTTTCATCAGTCATTCAGCTTCAGCTTCTGCGAAGCCTGTAGTCATTGTTTACAGGATGCAATCCGTTCTTTGCATGACTACCTCTTCTCTGGAGCTTCCCACCGCTATCTTCCATTGATGGCACTAATTGGGGGTATGATTTGACAACCTCCCTCAAGTATTCCTTCTTCACTGCTAGCTCACATGTCTGGTGTTCTTGATGAGGCCCATCGGCAGGCACTCAAGACAAATCTTCCAGCACCGGTGCCTTATTGGGATTACTTGGGGTTATTCGCCAATTGCCTCTTCCTTTATTGCTGTTTTCCACCCTGCTCCAGGGTTTCGCAATTTGCTTCTTCCAACATCTCAATTTCCCTTCCCCTATCGCGTTCTCTCAGGGCTCAGCATCAGCTCAACAAACTGTGGTTTTGAGTAGGACTCACCCTTGCAAGTGTCCAATCGCATATTGATTTTGATGGGCTATTCCTCCCTACTGCAATCCATCCTCCCTCCCCCAAGAGGTGACATAGGCCTAATCATCCCCGCACTGAGGACAATCAATAAAAATAAAAATTTATAGAAATATATTGGCTTTTTTTCTATGCATTTGAAAGTTTTTTTCCAATATCTTTTATCGATGTTTTATCTTTATTCTTCTTTTTTCCTATGGGACTTGACCTTGTTTCAGTTCTGAAGTCCATCTTTTCCCCCAATCTGGATCCTGGGCACTTAAACCTACCAGTTTTCTAAGGTTCAGCGATCCTTTTTTCAGACTTAACCATCTAGATTGGTTCAGAGGCCCTTTTTTCAGGCTTGACCTAATCATTAGGACATGACCAACTTAATGATTCATCAGTCCTTCAGAAACTCTTTTTTTTTCTTTGATCCACCGCTTTAAATACTTAGCGTGGACTCGATTTACTACTCTTCCATCCAAGAGATTCTTGATGGAATAAGCATTGGTTGCCGTCTAGGCAATTACATCAAATGAACCCGACCATAATGTATCCAACTTGTTTCTTCATCCAAAACCATGCATATCTCAATAGGAAACTCTTTCTCCTATTTGATATTCTTCTAATGGCAATCAGTTCTTATCATCCGTCAATTTTTCTTGTATCCTTTTCCTAAGGTAGTATTGAATGCTTGCAATTGCATATTGATCAGGATACTTGTCAGTTGGTTCAGGTATTGTTTGGTACTCATCCCCAACGTAAGTTCTACTACTGAATATAATATCAGCGGTAATGCGGCCTTCCTCCCATAAAGTAATTAAAATGGTATCTTTCCTGTTGCCATATGATGACTGATGTTGTAGGCAAACATCACCAATCTCAGGTACGTTCCCCATGCAGAAGTTCTCCCTGCGACTAGCTTCCTCAGCATTGTATCCAGCGTCCCATTGACCCATTCTACTAGTCCGTTTGTCTCCAGCCAGTATGGTACTGACATGACTCCCTGGATCCCCATTATTTTGTTTAGCCTTGGGATCACATGGGACGTGAAGTTGGTCCCATTATCACTCAGTATAACTTGTGGACACCCATGCCAGTATACTACTTGATCCAGGATGAATCTCGCAGTACTGGTAGCATCAACTTGGGTCAATGCTTTCATTTTGACCCATCTTGTCAGATGATCAATGGTTACTATGATGTATTTCACTCCTCCTGTACTCATCACTAACAGTCCCATCACATCAATAGACACCATGTGCCATGCAAATCCAGGTTGGACCAGTTGGTATCCAGTTGTATTCTTGTGTGGTTTATGCAGTTGGCATTCCACGCAACAAGCCAGATGGTCCGCAACATCATAATTAATTGATTCCCAGTAATAATACTGGCAAATATGGTCATTCATTTTTCTCAGGCCTCCGTGCCTGACAACCTTATGAGCGGCTTGAATGATCATTGCTCTCTCCAACAGTTTTGGTAATAATAGCTGTTTCCTGCTTATCATCTTGAATACTTGTCCATCCATGATCTCAGTGTTTTCCGTCACTTTTTGAAGCACACCTTGGATTTCTTGAGGCTCATCCTCAATTCTTCCTTCGATCATTCTCTGGAATAGCTCATCTGCCTGCGGATATACCAACTGGACCATTGGTAACCGCGATAAGCCATCCACATTCTGATGAGAAGCCCCCACTTGGTGGACTATCTCATAATCATAAGCCTGAAGCTTGAGTGCCCATCGGGCCAGTCATCCTTCAGGTTCCCGCAGATTGTGCAGCCAACACAACAAAGAGTGGTCCATCACTACCTTAAAAGTGCATTCCATGGACATACACCCAAAACTGCTTACAGGCGTAAATGACTGCAAGGCATTCATGCTCAGTTACGGTGTTCTACCTCTCCACAGCAGAGAGTGTATGGCTCACATATGCCACTTGATGCTTGTCCCCAAGTCCGTCTACTTGGCTTAGTATGGCGCCGATTGCTGTCAACAAAGCATTGGTTAGAATGATAAACTCTTAAACAAAATTTGGATATTTCAGAATCGGCGAATTTATCAGGTACCAGCTAACTCATCAAAAGAGTCCTGGGCCTCTTCATTCCATACAAATCCTTTTTTGGATCCTTTAATAAATGAAATAAAGGCTTGGCTATTTGGGTGTAGTCCCAAATAAATCTTCTATAGTATCTGACCATCCCAAGAAATACTTGGATGTCTCGGACACTCTTCAGCACAGCCATGCGCTCTATAGCTACTATCTTCTGGGTTTGCAGCTGCAATCCACTTGAGTTGATCACAAATCCCAGGTATTCCAACTCTTTCTTGAAGAAGTGGCACTTCCTTGGCTTGATCTTAGGTTAGCCGCGGATAGTCTCTTAAACACTTCCTCCAAGTGCTGAAGGTGATCATTTAAACATTATACTGAACACATTGATATTGACCAGATATACCAGGACGCACAATAACTTCAGATCGCTTAATATCACGTTCATGGCCCTATGGAACATTGCGGGCACATTACAAAGACCCTGGGGCATCCTAGTCAGCTGGTATAACCCCTGTGCGGTGATAATCGCACATTTTTGCTGGTCTTCTACTGGCAAGTCAATCTACCAGTATCCCAAGATTTGGTCCATTGTAGAGAATTACTTCACTTCTACTAATCAGTTCAGCGCAATGTCAATCCTCAGTAGGGGATACGAATCCTTCTTTGTAATTTTATTCAGCCTCCAATAGTCAATCACTACCCGGTTCAATCCATCTTTCTTCTTTACAATCAAAATTGGGCTTGCCAGGGACTTGATGACAGAACTAGAAGCCCATATTTACTAATTTGCTGATCTCATATTCCACTACCACTTTGGCAGCTTTCAGTCTTCATATCAGTCTCATTCTTGTCAGTAAATTTTCTCCAGTGTCAACTTTTTGAATTACGCCTTGCATGCATCCCAAATTGTGATCATCCTGAGCGAATATTTCCCAATATATCTCAAATAATATGAGCACCACCTCCTTCTGCCCTTCCAGCAGATCTGCGAGCTGCTCTTGATCAACTAATAAGTTGATGCTTTTGGACACTCCAGCTGGTAATCCCATTTCCATGAGAGACCCAAAATCATGGAATAATCTCAATTCTGCCATTGGGATTAAATGAATAAATGCAATGATTTGATTTCTCTTGCTCTTCATCAGTTTTTCACTTAAATCTCGCCAAGAGAACTCAAATTTATCCATGGCCCAGCATAATTATCCCAGGAGCCACCCAAGGCTCCACTCTGGACTTCTTCCAGGGGCTTCCTACTTCTCCATACAACAACTCCGGAATCTCTAGAGTCAACCCTGTGTCAACTATCATCTGCGATATAGCCAGTATGGTTTTCTCCTTCTTGATCCGCAAAAGGAATTCCCCAGTTTTTTAGGATTTTGGCTGGCATCTCTCGTTGCTTCCTACCAACTAATTGGTATTGAATTAGTACAATGCCGTCATTGTATATCAAGTTGATTAAGTTATTTCTCCAGTTCAACGGAACTTCACCATTATTTTGACATACTAATGGTAACATCTGACCCAGGATGGTCAACGTATTATCCTCAAAATTACATTTAACTCCATATTTCTGTAGAAACTCTGTTCTGATCAGGATATCATAGTTTTGGTTCACCAAAACTATCGCTGGCGCAGATACCACCAATGGCCCAAATTGTAGTGGCAGCACACTATACGCTCTACAGGAAATAGTGGTGTTCAGCCCAGCTGTTCCATATTCCTTCTTGTGTTTCAAGTCTGGAGAGATCTTCATCTTCTTCAACAGCTTGGTTGACACAATGTTGATGGGCGCTCCGCTGTCAACTATTGCCATACCTTTACCCAATTCATCTGAATATCTATATATGTACACTCAAAGTATTGTAATAGAGTATTTACTGAGTGAATTGTGGCGTTATTAGCTGAATCTATGGTATTAATGATCTGCGCTGATAATTTAGGAAACAATTCCTTAATCGCGCCAAGGGAAATTGACAGGTTAGCCTCATCTAAGCGAACATCAGTTAACTCATCAGGATTTTTAGCGGTCCAAATCTTCTCTGCCAGTTGTCGCGCGTACAGCTGGGCAACCTCCTGAACTATCTCAGGGTCAATCTTCTTTGCCCCAGCTCTGACCATGGCGTTTATGTCCATGTTGACCACTTGATATATTTGATCCTGCTCATCATCCATGAACAGATCACTAATATCTATTTCTTTGTTCATAATATTGGGAGGAACAGGTTTCTCCGCCACTCTAGACTGTTCTTTGTCTAGACAGCGGGACCTTTTCCCAAATCCTTGGCTACTGCTGTATCTTTAGCTTGGACCACATTAACTTGATCCTTCAGCTTTTTGCAGTGTGCGGCAAAATGCCCTTTCCTGCCACACTGGAAGCAGACCTTTTCTTTTTTTTTTTAACCGTTAAAAATCCTTGGGCTTATTCCCCAGCACAGTTCAGTTAAAAGTCTCCTTTGCTCCTTCGCCTCCCTTTGTGGGATTCAAACTTCAGACCAGATTTGACTTGAAGCTTCTATTCAGAGCACCAAACGTTGCCCCAAAAATCTTTAAATTGTCTACCATTTGCAAGGTAGTTATCTTGGTTGCAAATACAGTAGACATCTGATGCAAATCGCGATAGGGCTGAAGGGCCACTTGCAAGGCGATTCTTTTTAAATTTAAATTTATTGCGGGGAAGGCTGACCATGGGACGGACACTTCCGAATATAACTCAGACGAGACAAAACTTAGTACCAGGTGAGGCACCCCAGAGAAGCGATGCTATCTCTTGTTGCCAGCGGGAACGCCACTTATGGGAAGGGGGAGGGAACGTGTGTAGGGGGCGTAGCCACTATTGAGCACGTGTGGAGGAAGGGGTCTGATTTGACGAACCAGACTGGGAACCAGGAGGAGACCAGCTGCTGGCGACGTGGTGGGAGATATCCAAACATCCACGCTTGAAAGTGATCCACCAAATGAGACCGGAATCTGTGGACAGCTTCAGGGAGGGTGGGGATGGATCTGGCGATGGCATCCAAGACAATCGTGTGGATAGTCCACATGGCGATTGCAACCACCAGAGCACGGAGGGAGGGTGGGAGGGGGGAGGCCATTGATGAAGCAAACATATCTCTTGACAGACTGAAGGGATGTGTTTGATCCTGGCCTAGCAGACGTTGGACTTCGCGCCATATTACTTTAGAGGTGGGGCACTTCTCCAGGCGGTGAAACAGCGTTCCATACTGGCCACACACGACACAGGATGAGTGTAAAGCATTAGAACGCTCAGCTGTACGATACACCCGCCTCAGGCAGCGCCACACATGGGAGCGGACTTGAGGCTGCAACAGAGGATGGTGTGCGTATTTCCAGATAGTCTTTTGGGTCTCAGTGGAATAAGGGATGTCCATCATGTCCAGGTAGTCCACCCTGGATAGGACTTGGGGTCGAATGGGGATCACGCCATCATGGATGGGTAGCCCCTGTACCTCTTGTGTGAACTGAGGAGAGGGGCGGCCTCTTTGGGTTGTATGTCCACTAATACAAATTCTCCACTCTGCGCTTCACATGGAGAGTAGGATTCGTTTGTAGTGGGTTTTGGTCCCGTGAGGACCTGTGGCTGATGTGTGTGATGCGAGGTATTTTATCAGGGAGTGGTGGTTTGATGGATTGTTGAGGCCCAAGGCTTGGGAGAAGTTGGAGCGCGCCGCGCAGGACCAGTGTCAGGATGAGAGTGTAGGAGCAGTAATGGCCGCAATCCAGGTGCCTAGGATCTTGGCGGCATGGGCTTTGAAGTCAAGTAGGCCCATGCCACCATGATGATGAGGGCCAAACATGACCTCTAGCCGTACTGGTGGAGGGCGGCCTGACCAAAGCCAACCTTGTAGCAAAGCATACAGGGATTTGAAGAAGCTTGGGGAGAAGGGGATGGCGTGGGCTCCAAACCAGACTTTGGATAGGAGCATAGAGTTGGCAAGAACAACCCTGCCAGTGAGGGTAGTAGGGTGGGCTCTGAGAGAGGCGATTCGCTTCGTCACGTTGTTCAGTATATGGCACTCCATTACTGCTGACGCGTATCCTCCTGCCTCCAAACCACACGTCCAGATGGCGTACCAGTCCTATGGTAGGTCGCAGCACAAAGGGGAGCACCAGTGGAGCGGTGTGTTTTTAGTTAGTAAGGCGTGGACTTGGGCGAGCAGATGGGCTGGGTTAAGAACTACTTGTTGGGGCCCAGCAGTTCTGAAACTGACCAAGAAGGATGATTTTGGTTTTGGAGGCGTTCAGTGCCGCGTTGCTTACCTGGGAATATTCCTGGATGAGGGCTTCAAGCGCGCGTGCATCTTTGTTATTAGACACCCCCACCACGCAATCATCTGCAAATGCCATCATCTTGACTGGGGTTTGGCCTGGCACATGGACCCCAGTGAGTTGGGCATTCACATTTCGCAGTAGTGGGTCAAGGCTGAAGTTGTATAAGAGTGGGCTCAGGGGGTCCCCTTGTCGCAGGCCCCTTTGAGGATGGACTACTTCCGTTAGGAAACCTGGGCCACGCACAGCCATTGTTGCAGATTCCGTGAGCAGCATCACCCAGTTAATGAAGCGGGGAGGTAAGCGGAATTGTTGGAGGCAGGCCCTAAGGTATTCCCAGTTTACTCTATCATAGGCCTTTTGTTGGTCCAAGAATACAAGTGCCCCAGAGGCTGTGGACTGACACACATTAGCCACAGAGTGCACGTTATCCCAAATCGACCTTCTGGGGATGAAACTGAATTGTTCTGGAGAGATGGTGGCAGATGCTACAGTCCCTAAACGGTTAGCCATGATTTTTGTTAAAATTTTGGTGTCTGTGTTTGTTAGAGAAATGGGACGCCAGTTGGCTAAGTCTAGCCTATCCCCTCTCTTGAAGAGTGTGACTGTAAAGGCCTCATGTCCTCCTGGTAGAAGGCGCATTTCCAACAGGCTTTGGTTGAGTGAGGCTAGCAGCAATGGGGATATATATTTAAAATATTTTTTGTAGAACTCATATGGAATGCCATCTGGGCCTGGGCATTTTTGGTTTGGTGCACCACAAATGGTAGTCCATAATTCGTTCGGAGTAATTAAATTCATTATTTCCAGGTATCAGAAAATGGTGCAGATATGAGCTCTGTCGAGAAATTCCGCCATTTCAGCTGGCTGAATTGGTTCAGCTTGGTATAACTCGGAGTAATATCTTTGCATTTCAATTGCCACTTCAGCCGGTGTGTCCACAATAGAATTATCTGATCTTCGCACCTGTGTGCAGGCCACGCTCTGGCATGGTGCAAAATTTTTTTGAAGAAGTATGTGGTGCACTTGTCGCCTTTAGTGATGCATGTGGCCTGTATTGGACACAAACCCAATGTTTGTGTTGCCTTTCAAGTGCGTTGAGGTGGGCTGCTGCCTCCGCTCACTTCTGGCCCCATGCAGGGCTATATCCTGAGGCTGGAATGTTGGACTCCAAGTGGGCCAATTCCACCAGCGCACGTGATATAACCACCGATGTGGCTCATGAGCGTCTGGATGAGAGATGGTGATAGTGGTGGATGGATCTTCTTTGAAATTTGCCCATGTGGAAATGGGGTCCGCGCAAAATGGTGCAACAAACAATTTTGCCAAAGTTGCCTCTTCCACCCATGTGGAAAATCCTGGCAACGTAAGCTCTGGGGGGCGGATTTTGCACCAATGTGGGGCCTTTGCAACTGTGACGGGTAAGTGGTATGTTATCGAGACCAGTTGGTGGTCGGAGAATTCCATTTTCGTTGTTTTGAAGTGGGAGATGTGGGGTTGGAATTTCGCCGGCACTAGAATAAGGTCAATGCGGGTCATGGACCTTAATTGGCCATTGTGGACGTGGGGACGCATCATGTTTTTGAGCAGTGGGGCATGTCGCGGCAGTGCATCCATTAACCCAAGGGTGGCTTTTAGAACGCGTAGTTCTACATGACCCTGTGGGGTGTGGGGTGAGGGCGGCCACCGGTCCGTTGGTGAGGTTAGCCAACAGTTCATGTCACCAATTAGGAAAGAATCGGGGGGTAGCGGGAGGGATTTGACCAACAAGAAAAATTCCCAACGCTCTTGTGCACCGTTTGGGGCGTAAATGTTGATGATTGTGTGTGCAACATCGGCCCATGAGAAGGTGACAATGAGCACTTGGTCATTTAGGAATGTTTCTGAAGATATAAATTTGAAAAAATTGTTTTTCTGAATTAGCACCCCACAGTGCTTCAACCAAAAGGATAGGGATGGTAGGAGCATTGTTTTCCAAACTTCCTCGGAACCTCATGGACAGTGGGTTTCCTGGATGGCCAGGATATCCACGGGTAAATTAATTTGTAAAAAACTCAGTTTCCTAGCCCGGGATGGGGAGGCCTTGAGTCCGGCGATATTCAGCATCCCTAGAGTGAAGGTTTCCCCCATTGCACCTTAGGTGCGAGGGGTGGGCCCCCTGGCCCACCGGCCTCTTCCAGGTCCCCATGGGCTTTCACAGCAGCTCGGGTATTAGCAGCAACGCTATCAGGGTTTTTGTTAATTTTTGTGGAAAGAGTCACATTGGCTTTGGCCTTCGCTTTTTGTTTTCCTGACGTCAGATGAATTTTTTGCGGTGCGGATAAGTTTGGTGCACCATCAAGTGGGGCAAAAAATTTTTTTTTGGTTAGGATAGGTCCCAAGTCAGTTTTGACCGGGGCTTGGGTGCAGCGATTGGGTGAGATCAAATCTCCCATCAGATCCTCAGATTGAGAGGCCCATTCAGCTTGGGCCTCCCAATCTGATTGGGTGATGGATTCCTGAGTTGCTTCCACCGCGAAGGTCTCCATGTCCTCCTGGCGTTGTGAGTGTGGGATGGTGGTGGTGACCTTGGCCGCTTCCTTGGCCATGGTCCTACAGGCCTGCTTGGCCTTCTTCTGCTCCTGCAGGGAGATGGGCTTTACCAATAGGTAGCAGCCTTGTGCTCCCCATGGGAAAGCCTCTTTGGTGCTTGCGGTTGGTTCATAGTGCGCCTCTCCGCTGGCCATGGCCGCCGAGGGGTGCTCTTGGAATGTAACGCCCTCTTTGATAGGGCACGCGTGTGCCTTATGGCTGAACGCATCACAGTGGGTGCAAATGGGGGCGCGCTGTCCACAGTTACCCAGAATGGGTGGGTGGTGTGCCCTGCGATGTCAATAAAGGTGGAGTGCGGGATCTGGGTTAGGTCCTTCACGATCTCCTCAGTTGGGGTCAGAACTGTGATGGCTTTGCCGGTGCACAGGTGTGGCATCAGCGTGAAACGTTGCATTTCAAAAGATTGTATTTTGCCATATATGGCGAGACCATCTTTCAGGTGTTGCTCCAAAATGTCACGTTTTACCGTAGTGGGCAAAAAGTCAAACGTGAGGAAAATTTGGTTTGATTTTGTCCATCTGGTGCATTTAGTTTCGATGACCCATTGCCCTTTGGGGAGGTCAACCACTACGCGCACCGCTGCAGCCTCGTCTGCTGCTATTTTGCTTTCAAAACCTAGGTCCAGCCAACCGCGCGACATGGAGTGAGGTGCAACATACACCGCGGTCAGGAAAATTTTGTGTACATCTTCACAAAACTTTTCCCATAGGGCCGTTTTTTGGATGTCCAGATACACACGGACTCCAAATTCCACCGACGAAAGTGGCTGGGAATGTGGCGTGTTGATGTACTGGTTGCATCGTGCTTGCCACATGAGTATCTCTGGGGAAATTGTGACCACCAGTTTTTTTAGATTTTTTTCTATTCCGCCAGATTCTCCAGGGCGTTTTCAAACATTAGAGGCCGCGGGCCTTCCGCCTGCTCCTCTTGCCTTGCTTGCCCAACTGCTCCCAGACATGGGCGCAGACTAATCCCCTCTATGAGATTATCAAACTAGATTTAGTCTTGAATTGAATGGGTTGCAAAAGTGTTTGCAACGAGAAAGAAAAGTTTGCAAGGCGATTCTTGCATCAAAGAAATCTAACATTTTCGCTCCAGCCAGGATCTGTAATTCCTGGTAGAATTGATCTGCAAAGCTTGCAAGAGACTCGTCTTTATGGAATTGAAGTCCCATAAAGTCTTGCTTGTGTTTTGACATGTGGGCTGGACTGCCAAATTCCTTCATTATTGCCACTTTAGCCTCAGCATAAGACCAGCTTTCCCCCTCCAGGTGGGGTAACACCAGATTCTGGCAATCTGTGTTTAAGCAGTTCATGACCATCAACACCTTCTGATGATCCCCAGATCCATTCATGGTCATGTCAAATAGTCCAAAAAATGCTGGAGCATTATCCCGATGGAATGTAGGCAATTTAAGGGTTGCTCTGAATTCCTCCGAGTCATTTTGGGCCGATTCTCTTGGTTTGGCTACTTGGTTCACTTGCGGAGTGTCATTGGGCGTTATCTCCAAAATAGCATTGAATGCAGGCGGCATATTTCTTGGGGTATTTGTCTTCCCAAGTATTGTTTAAAGACTTCTTTCTTCGTCATCATTGGCCACATCAGAATCACTTGCACTTCTTTGAGCTTTCAATTTCTCTATTTCTTTCATTAACTTCTCAATGTCTGCACTAAATTTTCTTAACACACATGATCCGCTTCACATTCCATTTTCAGGAATAGGACCTCTTGGATGAGGTCTCCTTCTTTCCTCTTTAACGAGTTCACTTTGCCAAGTAACTCATTCCCAAAGTTGGCTACGTTATCAACTCCTTCCTTCACCTTGATTACTCATTCTTCCAAGGCCGTGAACTCCAGGTGGTCCGCAGAGTTCAAGGCGTTCTGGTTCACTGTGGCAATCTCAGTCCACAACTTGCGCATATCTTCTTTGTGCGACATTCTTGATAAATTCTTCTACTCAACTACCCCTGTAGTGAGCACCAACTTGTAAAAATTTACTCTGCTGGGTTAATTATCGTAGGTCAACCCTAGTAATCTTTCTACTGCACAGTTTCAATTTCATCATGCACCTTGTGTTGTAAGAATATATATAATCCAATAATAGTATGATTACTATTATCTGTAGTTGAGATAGAATTATTTTCAGGCCCAACGCTTTGGCTGGTATTTCTGATTAATACTAAATATTATACTCAAAGTTATTTGTTCCCTGTAATCCTGCCACTTGATCTTTGTTAAGATCCTCTGTTGACAGTCTCCTTTGGCCCAACACACAGTTGGCAGCAATCCCTTAGCCGTGGTTTCCTTCATCTCTAGATCCCCACTCAGATCTCTACTCTTCTCTGAGAGTCTACCAATTATTGCCTTATGCAATAATATCCTTGAGATGTAATCTTCAGGCTAGATGCTGATAATCTAACTATCAACAAATTGACAATAAAACTAATAATTTTTTTTATTAGTGTCTATCTGTTTAAATGCCTGTTTTCTATTAAAGTGAATCCTAAGGAATTTATAGGGGATCTGGCCATCTAACCCTCAGTTGACACCTCTTCGATGAAACGGCAGCCATTGCCATTGAATCACCCTTCCTTATCTCAGCAGCAATGGTCATCCCCATCCTGACTAGGATTCCGACATTGGACATCCTCTGAGACCTCAAACAGAAAGAGTTGGAAACATATTCCTAACGTTTTCCTCTTGATCCAAGTGAATCACCCATAATTGGCTAGCAACCTGCTTAGATAATGGGATTTTTTACCTATTATGGCAGGTCACTTCACCAACCAATCGATTCACTAGTTGCAGGCAGCTTCACTCGCCTCACATTTCATTTACATTCCCAATCAGTTGGTGATGAAACCTGACTGATCCCAATTGGTACACCTGATAGTTAATTACTATCAGATGCCCTTATTTTGTCAGCCACTCCACCTGATGAGATATTAGATCTTCATCTGGATTGATCCCCAACAGATACAACCAGACAAATATCCTAAAATCCCCCAAACATAGTTCCTTCAAAATTCAGGTCAACCAATTTCCAATTCACTTCGCTTTAGGAAATTTTTCCCCTAGCAATACCAGGTAATCTAGCAGGCTGTGAATATGGGCAAAAATCCCAACAGAAAGGTAATTGAGGGATATGGGATTTCCAGAGCTTCACCAGCGTGGTTTATGAATTGGTTCTTCATCTTTCATTTTATTTGAGGTGGGCTGACCTGGGGACAATACTGCACTGATTATGGAAGTGAAGAAAATGGGAGAGGAGGATAAAACCCGGAAAACCTCCATGCGCAGTGTATGATAGGCCAGGAACTCCATGGACCGCCTTTGCTATTTGCTATCTCAGTTCGGGGCATTGGCGCGCAAAACCAACACAGTCAAAATCGTCCCCTACCCAAAGTCCATTACTGGGATCGAACTCAGGAGGCAGCGGTAGAGGGTCTATACTCTACCACTGGGGTATCCTCCCTTTGGTTCTTCATCTTTAATTACCAATAATTGGAGACTCCAAAGCAATTCAAATGATATTAATCTAAT
The DNA here is from genome assembly GCA_022478985.1 of Massospora cicadina. NCBI lineage: Eukaryota > Fungi > Entomophthoromycota > Entomophthoromycetes > Entomophthorales > Entomophthoraceae > Massospora > Massospora cicadina. The sequence goes on along the minus strand of JAKSZP010011387.1, from coordinate 6,635 downwards.
AAAACTTGCCAACTATATATAGAACCATGGGTTGTGCGGCAAGTCAATACAAAGTATGTTGATCTAATAGATTAATATTGGTGTAGTGCAACCCAATTAAAAGCATGTGTCTACACATTAATAAAATATAAAGTTAGGTAAGTAATACATATATAGTTGGTCAAACCAATTCAGCATCTTTACTTGACTAAACATCTAGATATAAAATAGAAAAGTATGGGTGTATATATCATCAATAAGAACAAGTTAAAACAATTTTCAATGCTTTTAAAGCCTTGTTTAATAAATAAAAATTTTTAATAAAAAGAATGACTTAAATTTCATTATAAAGTATGTGTCACAAAATCGACCCTGGGCTCAGCTAGTGTGACAGGCCAACCAGTATAAAGACTAATGGCTCTTTGCTATTTCGCCTTCATTGGCATACCAACCCCTACAAGTCCTGCGTCCAACCCACCAACTAACCACCAACGGCTTTGCCTTTAGTCTCAAGCGTCCTCAGCGTGTGACCCAGCAAGTCCTGCCCCCTTTCTGGGTGGCTCAGGCACTTCCACACTGCCCCACCCTTGTGACCCTTCACCAACCCATCTGGGCATGCCCCAGCAAGTCCATCCCCCTTCCTGGGCGGCTATGGCACCTCCTGCGCTGCACTCTGCTAGGGTTGATGGCTATGCGTCTCATCCACTAGTAGCCAGCCGGACTGGTTTCCGCTGGTTCCTCATAGAGAGGAGGCATGGGAGCTGGCAGCGCTGGCCACTCCAGGCTGATCACCCGCGCCTATTGGGGATCTCCTATACCACCTTCCCCACTCTAGTTGCACCAAGCTACTTCAAACATTTAGGAAAGATGGCAAACGAGAGATGTTTATTAGGAGGGGATGAATGACTATTTATACTTCTTTCAGGGCTACTGTGCCCAAGTGCTCTTTGGCCAATCAACTACTGGAAAACCCATCGGCCTCTTGATTCCAAACCTCTATCAGATCAAAAAACTTTATGCATTCATACTCATAGCAATTCCCTCCAGATCTGCTCATCTAATCACTAAATTATTAGATTAGGTCAATCCATCCTCAGCATAAGTTGCTGGTCAAATATATATAAATTCATATATAAAATAAGACTTTGAGCATCCTTGGTATGAGTCACCGGTTCTCCAAGTTCAATGACAGAACCATTTCAGATGATTTATAACGGATTCATCTTCTTTCTGCTGGAAACTCCCACAATGATCTTTGGATGGCATTTTAAAAGAAGACGCAGCTTCCGTCAGACCTAAACTCAATTAAATATATAACTCTAAACAGTATCAAACTATGCAATTAGCCAGCAGTTAAATCTGACTAAATGAACCCCTAATTTGGATACTATAAGAAGGATTCATATGGTTAAAATCCTGACATTATGAAAAGATCAAAAAAAGCACTAAAATATAAAGTAATTGATAAAACGTATGAATAATCAATAAAGACCTTTTTAAAGATGGCACCATATTTCAAACCAACTTATAGAATCTTACTCACAGATACAAATTAGAGCTTAATGGATTGGGCCCTAGTGTACACTGTAAGCAACCAAGAACACACAGTGCTGATTGTATATAACATAAATGAGAGATATATACTTTTTAGTGAATTTTGTTAGACAATTGTAAGGTTAATATTGTGAGAAGAGCGTTATGGATGAAGATTATTGTAAAATCGGCCAAAAGACCCTGGCTAAGTCATGGTGGAATCCGTTGAATTGGGGCAATAATTATCTAAATATTACAAATACTTGGCCAAATAGTTCAAGTTTAGGGAGTCAAAGTATTCTGACTTATTGGAGGAAATAAGGATGCTCTCATAAGGTCCCTCCCCGCCTTATCATTGTAACAACCAAATTTGTCTCAATCATTACATTCTGACTCAGATTAGGATTTTATGAATCTGAGTTGAATCACTTTTAAGTATTTTTGGTTCAATTGTTTTGAGCGCTGGGTTGTGCTTTACATAAGTTGTAGATTAGGCTTGTATGAACCTAATCAATGACTCAGATGAGGCCCCCAAAGGGCTGCCTTTATAAGGCGCACCTGCCCATTCTGAAGCTCACTTCAGAATTCTAAGTCAATTTCCCCTAGCAATCCCTACCTGGGGAGCATTGGCAGTTGCTCCCCGGACGAGCTATTCAAGGCAGCGCCTTTTTATCTCCATAATAAAAATATAGGTTGTTTTGGGTCTGACATACCTCACTTACCTGTGGTCTTTTTCCCTGTTGTGGAGCTTTAGAGTTAATTGGTTTTGAACCAACTCCCCCAGAGGACTTTGCATAACCAACCAGGATTAAGGGAGTGTTGGGCTTGTTGGGCGCCGAGAGTACCTCTTCCAACATGGTTGGCTGGTTTGGTTGCTTGTTGGTGTACCAAAAGAATATCTAAATATATGGCAGTTGGAACTGGGTTTTTTCCAGTCCGTGACAATCATGTCTAGTTCTAAACCAGCACCTAAGCAGGGACCACCCCCCTTTCAAAGGCGTGGCAGGGGCCCCCAAGATGCAATAATTTTTTTATGCAAAAGGATTGGTTAAAATATAAAAATCTTTACCCCATCGGTATGTCTTCATTAACACTAAATCCCATCCATTGTTCAACCAAAATGAATGAAGTTTTCTGAGCTTTGATAGTTTGTACTTACATATTTACCTATTTGGACTGTAACAATCTGTTCCAAAATGATACTGAATTCCCGTCAACACTTAATACCGTTTAAATACTGTTTTCAGATATTGAAAGGTTTCATTTTTTCTTACCCCTCACAACACTAATAAAACTATCATAAAACTCAAATTTTTAGTTTTTATTCTTTATTTACCTTTTTTTATAAACAGTAGTTTATGTCATGGTCCCATGAAATCACAGTAGGGACTGACCCCAAGGATAAGGCTGGGCTCCAGGAGGCCCAGAAGGTGAAATTACAGGACCTCCCAGACCTGAAGCATATCCTAGACCAACGCTGGGTATGGGCAAAATATGCCCAGGTTGGTACTAGTGGGGTGCCAAGTTCTCAGCCCCTTATGTCAGTCCAGGCGTTAAAGTGGACAGTCTGCCAAATTAACGTGAACAGTTCTATTTGGTTTGTCAAGGAACGGGGTTTCAAAACCTGTTCTATTTACAAAAAAACGCGTTTGGGTTGAATCCAACTTCAATCAATCACTCGATTGAAGTCAGTTTCAGCCTATTGAACTAATTTGGATGGCAGCATTGCCTTATTGGTGGGTCTGTGCTTGGACCCACTGCGGCATAACCCTTATTCCCCCACTTGAGTTTAAATATGTTTTCCACTGACCAACATCCTTGTTGGTCAACTTCCCAAATAGAAATTAACCCATTTTTACCTTTTTTTATGTTATTCTAAAATACTGTGCGCAGACCCCTTTGAGGAGGTCTTGCACTCCGTTAAACTTGCCATTTTGAATATAATAAGATTATCACCTCACGCACTGTTGGTTCATCCAGGTCCCCTCCAACCTGGGTCATTTACCCTTCTCTCAGTGTGTACTGCGACATTTTTGGCTGGTTAATTATAGCATTTCTTTTAGTTATTATTTCTCCAGCACCCTCTGCTGAGCAATAATGATTTTTATTATAATGACTAGTTCCCAGGCGTTGGGCCTGTGCACGGAGCACTGCCGCACTGGGAACAGGAGAGTTATAGGCACTCTCCTTACAGTTTACTTCCCCTATTTGTTGGAATTTTAGGCCTTTAATGAACTAACAAGCTTAAAACCCCTTAATTTTAACAGGTGGTGCTCACTAAATGGAATCTGTACACCACAAAAAACAACCAAAATAATGGAAATAAACCATTGGCTAGCCTTATAGAATTTCAGATAGCTAGTACCTTGTCTTGCCTCAAAAGGCTTAAGCAGCACTTAATGCAAGGCCCTTGTGGGGCCTCCCCAGGTATCCAAAAACTCCCTTTTAGGGACAAGTTTACCCCAGGTGAGGGAAGTGTTGCTTCTTTCCTGCTTTAAGTATGAAGTTGCTATGGAAGGGGCAACATATCACCATAAAATTAAGTACCTCCTTACCTGCTTGAGTTATGGAGCTCAAGAGATAATGGTTCCGCACATGGCCAACCTCAGAACCTGGGCGGAGGTGAAGCAAGTACTTATTGAGGAATTTGGCTCTCTACAAAGCTTAAACAGGCAAAAACAGGACTTCATGTGCCTTAGTTTGCAACAGGGCAAATCTATCACTTCTTTTGCAAACGCTTTTACAATAAAGCTCAATTTTTAATGCTTTCTTAAAATGCTACACTTTGACGATGCTATTGCGGCTATCTTGTCTGTCTTGGCGTCTCATCCCTCCTTGGCAATGCATCTATCTTCTGTAAAGCGCTCATTTAAAAAATTACGAGATATCAAGCAAGCCTTGTTAGAGGTGGCTGATATCTATGAACTTGTATCTATGCAAGGGTCTCTGAGCCAAGCATCTACAACGACTATTTTAGCCTCAACTACGGCTGCTTCCCTCTGGAAACCTACTCCTATGGTGTTGCCTTCTCAACCTGCTTCTTCTTCCCATAACGATAATTAGATGGTAATGGCTGTGACGGGGCAATGCTCCCCTTTGTCTTCAGCTCAGAAAGCTCAATTGGTTAAAGCATTTTTCCCTTTGTCTTGCCCTTCCTTTTCTTCAGAGCGGCTATCCCAAGTGGTCTAAAAGCCTGCTCTTCAGTCTAAACCCCATTCTAAGGTACCAATCGCCTCTACTAATAAAGGGTTAATTGACCAGGTGTTGGGATTTTTGCCCATATTCCCAGCCTGCTAGATTACCTGGTGTCTCTAGGAGAAAATTCCCTAAGGCGAAGTGAATCAGAAATTGGTTGGCGCAGTTTTGGAGGAACTACGTTTGGAGGATTTTGGGATATTCACCTGGTCATATCCATCGTGGATCAATCCAGATGAATACCTAAGATCTCAACGGGTGAAGTGGCCGACGAAATAGGGGCATCTGATAGTGATTAACTATCAGGTGTACTGATTGGGATCGGTTGGGTTTCATCACCAACTGATTGGGAATGAATAGCGAGTTGCAAGGCGAGTGATGCTGCCTGCAATTAGTGAATTAATTAATTGGTAAAGTGACCTGCCATGTTGTTTATAAAAGTCACATTACCTAAGCAGGTCGCTAGCCAATTATGGTTGGTTTGCTTGGATCAAGAGGAAAATATTAGGGACACATTTTCTGACTCTTTCCATTTGAGGTCTCGAGGATGTTCAATGACAGAATCCTAGCCAGGATGAGGAAGACCATTGCTGCCAAGACGAGGAAGGGTGATTCAATGGCAACGGCTGCCATTTCATTGAAATGGTGTCAACCGAGGGTTAGACAGCCAAATCCCCTACTATATAATTCCCTAGGATTCACTATAATAAAAAAAGGTATTACCAGTAGAAAAAGTATTATTACCTACAGTATTATTAGTATTAGTAGTAATATTGTCAATTCAGTGTATAGTTAGACTATCAGCTCCATCGTGACGTTCCATCTTAAGGATATTATTTCAGAAGGCAATAATTTGAAGACTCTCAGAGAGAAGAGTAGAGATCTAAGGGGAACCACAATCAGGAATAGCTGCTGACTGTGTGTTGGGCCAAAAGATACTGTCACCAGGTTTCTGGATGAAGATTGGATGGACAAGAATATAGGGAACAAATCCTTACAAGTATGACTTATAGAGTATTCAATTGGAAGTACTAGCTGAAGCGTTGGGCCTAATAATAGTTCAAACTCAACTACAGATAATAGTCTTCATACTATTATCAATTAATACATTCTATACAACGCGAAGTGCATGAGGAAATCAAACCTAATCAGTAAAAATGTTATTGGGTTGACAACCAATAATCAACCACTAAAGTACATTTTTACAAGTTGGTGCTCACTACAGGGAAATTGAGTAAAAATCTATTATAATGTCATATAAAGAAGAAATGCACAAGTTGTGGATTGAGATCGCCACTGTGAATCAGAATGCCTTAAACTCAGCAGACCATTGGGAGTTTGTGGCCTTGGAAGAGCGAGTCACCAAGGTGGAGGAAGGAGTAGAAAATATAGCCAACTTCAGGAACGAGTTACTTGGCAAAGTAAACTCGTTAAAGAAGAAATTAGGAGACCTTGTTTGAGAGGTCCTATTCCTGAAAATGGAGCAAGAAGCGAATCGCGTTCATTTAAGAAAGTTTGGTGCAGATATTGAGAAATTGATAAAAAGAAGTAAAGGACTTGAAAGCCTACAGATGTGAATGTGAGCCCGATATGGCCAGTGATGCTGAAGAGAGAAGTCCTTGCACAATACTTGGGAAGTCAAATACTCTGAGAAATATGCCACCCGCCTTCAATGCCATTTTGGAGATGACGCCTGAAATCACTCCACAAGTTAGCCGAGTAGCCAAACTGAGAGAATCGGCCTGAAATGACTCAGAGGAATTTAGAGCAACACTGAAATTGCTAACATTCCATTGGGATAACGCCCCAGCGTTTATCTGACTTTTTGACAAGACTATGAACAGATATGGGGATCTTCAAAAGGTGTTGACGATCATGAACTGCTTGGACACTGACTGTCAGAACCTAGTGTTACCCCACTTGGAGGG
>JAKSZP010011386.1:0-23783 GCA_022478985.1 Massospora cicadina | reverse complement strand
TACAGCTCTCTGTCCCTGCTGTGAATAGGATAATAATAGCTAGGACTCTATTAGGCATTGGGTTCCTTATGGAACATGCTGCTATTATTAACTTAAAGTTTGACTTTATTTATATATTAAGATACAGCGTTTTATTACTTTTAAATTCTGCTCTTAAGGAATAAGGGAAGCGGAAGTTGAAGATGCGGCTGCTCAAAACCCCTGCCTCAGTCAAAGCATTTAGAATATCGTGTGTTGGGGTCCAAATTTAAGGTGCCCCCTCATGGTTGAGGCTGAGGAGGGGTTGCCCTTACATTCTCCCCACATCATTACCATACCTTTGCAGTCCAAATCCTGGCGGACACTGGAATTCAGTTGGTTTCCCTTCCAAAACACTTGCTCAATGTTTCTAGTTTACCTAACCCATCTGTTTCAAAGCTCTCCCCTGTCCAGGGGTTTTTTCCCGCCTACCAAGGCACTGTCACTGTTCTTCCAGCCAACCTCTATTGGGCTTTTTAAGTCATTGAGCCAAATAAGCTGATTGGTTATGGTCGCCTCTCGCCTTATACCAGGTGATGGGTGTTCATGGAGTTGGGACTTTTGTGAATTTAGTTTAGAGGAGCCCCTAGTCAGTGCTGCAGTACCATGAAAATCAGGACTGATTTTTTAACTGAGCAAAAAACGGCCGCAGAAGCTTTGATTGAACATATTCAGATATTTTCTCCTCTGGACCCCCAAAATTATGGACATATGCAAGGTGTACAACATCAGGTTGATACCGGAGAATCTGATCCTTTCTGCTCCTAACCTTATTGAAAATCAAAATCTGAAGAATCTTAGGCTACCCTCGATTAAAGCAATTGCTCAATGCAGGCCTCCTTCAACCCTCGCATAGTCCCTGGTCCTCCCCTCTCCTATTGATCAAGAAAAAGGACAGAAGCCACTGTGTTGTTATGGACTATCAATGGTTGAATTCTACTACTTGTAAGGACAGCTACCCTTTACCCTGCATTGACAACTCTTTGAGATCCTTATCTGGCTCACAATATTTTTCTGCGATGGACCTAGCCAGCGGTTGTTGGCAGATTGAATTTTCCGCCCAGGATTATGACAAGTGTGCCCTCATCTCAAATGAGGGGTTGTTTGAGCCTACCCGCATGCCACAGGGGTTATGCAACGCCCTGCCACCTTCCAACGGGCTATGGACCAGTTGTTTGGGGACCTTAAACTCATGTATGTGCTAGTCTACCTTGATGATGTCATCATCCTTCCCCAAACCTTTTACTTCTCATCATAATCATCCTTGACAGGTATTCCAGCAGCTACGCAAGGCCTACTTATAACTGAAACCTTCTAAATGTAAAGTTTTTGACGATAAATGTAATTTTTAGGGCGCAAGGTGACGTGGCAAGGTATCCTTCCATCCCAGATAAGGTCTCTGCCATTGAATGGATGCATGGTCCAAAAATTTACTAAACATCCATGTCTTTCTGGGAATGGTAGGCTGCTACTGCCAGTTTATCTCTCACTTTACTGACCTTGCCGAGCCCTTAGTTGAACTCCTACACAAAAATGTGCACTTCTCTTGGCCCTGAGTATCAACAGTCTTTTGATTGTCACGCACTGCCTTATTATCAGCCCCATTTTATTACATCCTAATTTTGAGAAACCTTTTGTTCTCTTCACTGATGACAGTGACACTGCTGTGAGCGCTATCCTTTCCCAGTTAGACACAGACCAAGTTGACCATCCTGTTACTTATTTTGAAAAGACGTTAACCAAAGCATAGCGAAACTACTCAGTAACTGAATATGAGATGCCTGGCGGTTTTCCTTGTAATAAAACACTTCCACTCCTATTTTTATGGTAAATATTTTATCATTGTTACTGATCATTCCTCCCTCCGTTTGCTTTTTAAATGAAAGATCATGATTGGAGGTTAGCTCGCTGGGCCCTCAAGATCAAAATTTATGATTTTTCTATAGTTCACTGAGCTGGCTCCATTCATCAAAATGTGGATGGATTATCCAACCTCCCTAATTACATTTAGCTATCCCAGAAGAGGATCGACTTTATGATCTTCTCCCTCACCCTGGGGTTATGGCCTCAAGAATCTCCAGACTTTTAAAACCAGTAAATAAGATGGCTGCTAATACTAAAGTTGTCAATGGAGCTTTAGTAAAACATGTTGCACCTCCTTTCTGCCCTATCTCCGCCCTTAGCTCCATACTGAGACTATCATGGAGGCCCATAAAACCCTTGAAAATGGGGCTATAAAGAAAACCCTTGAGTGGCTAAAAACCAAATGCTACTGGGATGTTATGGCCGGGTCAATTCAAGATGTTTTGGAAAATTTTTAACCTGCGCTCTCAAGATAAGTCCAATCTGCGCTTTAAATTTCGGCTTGTAGCCTCAGGGGCCCATTTTGATACTGTTGGCATAGATGTCATAGGTCCATTTCCTGTAAATGTCTATGGCCATCGCTATATTATCCTCGCCATCAATCACCTAACAAAGTGGATTGAGCCACTTCAGTTCCTCATGCTACTGCTAGAGCTACTGCCCTTTTGTTATTTTAATAAGTATTCTCCCAGTATGGTTGCCCATGGGTACTATTATCAGACAATGGCACGAATTTTATCTTTTTTATAGTTCAGGTATTAACTTCTCTGCTAGGTATAAAGCAACTCTTCATGACACCATATCTCCCCGCCACCAATGGCAGGGTAGAGAGGGCTAATGAAACCTTAATTTCCATTCTAAGAAAGTTGGCCGCTTCTGATCCTGTGCACTGGAATGATTCTCTCCCTAACGCCTTGTTGGCCGATTGAGTTAGCTACCACAGAATAATTAAGATGTCCCCATTCCAAGCCCTATATGGGAGTGAGCCGCTGTTGACTTCCAGACTTCATCCTATCCTTGAATCAGTTAATCTAAAAAATGTAGAGCTTACCCTTTGACGGTTAACTGATGAGATCATATGTCTCCAAGTTATGGCTAAAGAGTCTATAAAAACTACCAATCCTAGATAAGAAAATCAATCTAATGAGCGCCAACCTACGCTCCCTGAATATTCTTTATAGGATTTAGTCTAATTCTACCACCATTGCCCTGGGGGTGGAACCACATACTTGCCACTAATTGGTTTGGCCCTTATCGGGTAATACACCACAGTGGCCCCAAATCTTCTATCACTGCTACTGGTATTGGTACTGTAGTTAATCACGTCCATAGCCATTTTCTGCGCAAGTACCACCCCTCATGGTGAGATCTTGAGGAGGGTGTTGGTAGGAGTTGAACTACTCTTAATCAGCCAATTTGAATTTCCCTATTTCTGATACATCTTTAAAGTTTCCCCTCACCTCATTGGAGCACTATTTACCACAATTTAACAAATTTGTCAAAGGCAAGCCTGCCATCAACTCCCCACCTGATCAAAGTCAGGGTGTTGAAGATCTTGTCAGTGGAGGACGTTGTTACCCTGAAAGAAATAGGACGAAGACACATCCTATAATATTATATCCTCTAACTGAATAAATATATGTCTTTGCCTCCAGTTTGTTCTTGTTTCACTTTATTCTATAGCCCCTTATTTGTGAGCTCCTCTCCAGCCATTGGCATCATGATCGATAGTTTTATTAAAATAGGTCCCTCATCACCCATTCCTATGCTTCAGAAATTCACTGGTCCCTATGTCTAGGATCCCCGGCTCTCCCTGCTATTGACTCTCTGATGAACAACTTATACTATTCATCTCAGTATGCTTCAGAGGAATGATTACCCTCAGCTACCCTATCCTGAAAATACTATATATGAGTACCTAGGGTTTTACAACCTCAAGGCATAAGGGAACATAATTACCTGCTGACCATAGGCCATGGCAGCATTAAGTTGTATAATAATGTGATAAAATGAGCATATTACTGGAATGACTAATAAAGGATGTGCTGCCAGGGTGGAGCTCTGACTTACCTGCATACAATTAGAGTCATAATAAACAGGTTGGAAAAGACTATTACACTCACTCTAACAAGAAGAAGTATGTGGCCATCTATATTGATGGAATTCATTGTGGGCCTACCAACTTTACAGGAAAATGAATTAATCATATAAGTTGTAGATTGGTTCAAAAAATGTGCAGTATATGCCCCTGCCTGATGACAATCACTTATAAAGGACATGGATCAGTTATTACTATCCCACACATTCACACAGTTTTTAAGTAAAAAGAGGTGACAAGAAACAGAGGGCCGCAGCTCATATCAAGGTTCTAGAGCCATATGCAAAATGTTGCACATCACACCATGCTGGAAATGGCGTAACACCCGCAATCAGATGGACAAATAGAACAAAATAAACAGTTGCAACAGAAGTACTTCAGATGCTACGCGACTGCATCCAAGGATACTTGGTGGCCAAACTCCCCTGGACCATTTTCGCATACAACAACTGGTTCCACTCATCAACAGTGATATCAACAATGTACGCTAACTAGGGTTACACCCCTGACTTTACAATTGTTCTTCAGATACGCACCAACATTCCAGCAGCAGGAAGATTTACAACGCACATCCAAAGTACACTAACAAGTTCATAAACAGCTTACCATAGCAGCCAAGGATACCAACAATTCGTTGATTAAAGACGCCACACCCCACAAACTATCAGGTGGGTGTCCTCATGATGGTGGACATATAAAGCGTACACATAAAGGTTTCATGCCAAAAACTGGCGTGCAAGAGATCATGGGCAATGTCCCATAAGCAAGGTCTTACTTAATAGATCAATATACTAGCAACACATGTCACACTGGAAAACCACACTATTCCACTCCTCCACGCTGTCCCCATCTAAGGTAAGATGCTGAAGGAGTGGAACCCATCCTGATAGAAGTGGCACCGGTTTTTGAGGTAGAGAAGCTTTTGGATGTGCAAAAGGGTAAATGGGTAATCAATGGCTGGTGGCATGGAAATGGTACTTGGCATATAAGAACATATTGGTTCCCGCCCTAGATTTCAGGAACTGTCACAAGCTGATCTAAAACATCTACGCTAATTCTTCAAGGCACTTGCTCCCTCATTCACAAATCTATCATCATTTTAGCCCTGAAACTTCTCATACGCAGAATAAATATGCATTAGTGCTGGCCTGGAGGTGGTAGACCAATTCTTCTAGGAAAGGGTAATGTAAGGGTTCATACCGAAGTCATAAAGCTGTACAGTACCATACAACTCTTTTAGTCAAAAAGGGTACTAACACACAAGAACTACTGTTTGAAAAATTGTAAACTTAGGCACAGTCACAATGAGAGCTGGGTAGCCGTCACTCCATCCAGACTAATCCCGCGCCAATCTCTAACTAGTTAAGCACCCCCACTCTTTGTCGCCACTGAGTCTATAAAATCTATTTAGACAAAATCAAGAGCATATGTGCAATGTTTTTGAACTACTTAGCAGATCATTACTATACTACCAAGATGGATGAGGCTGCCACGCTTGATTGAGTGAATGCCCCTCAAACAGATCTAATGCTGCCTAGTGGAAGCAGCGACCAAAAACTTCTCGCCACTAAGGCAACCTCAAAGGAGACCATAGAAAAGAAACTATCAAACAAAAGTATATAATGGGACCCAAATCAAGGCGTCAAATGAGCATGCGCCATATCAAATTCTAAGGGCTAGGAGAACATCGAAAGTCCTAGGAATGGTATTGGACAATTCCATGCGCCCTTGGAACAAATGAGAGTCTTTATACTTATCAGATTTTTTAAACATTCCCCACCCCTTTCCACAGTAGTATAAATGCCAGAACTCTGCCAGTAGTAGGGTGCTGGGTTATTTTTACCTAATCTGATAAATCAAATTTTTATCTCCCTTAACAAACTTTTACAAATTTATTATAAAAATTTTAAAGTTTATTCCCCTTCAACAAAATACCAAACCTTTTGGAGGGCCATTCACTAATCTTATTTTATAACGGTGACTTTCTCTCTGGTAGTTTCTGTACTGGCATCTGTTAATACAGAAACCCAAGAGATGCTCCCTAAAAGCTGCAATATAAATTACATAACATTGACTGTGAACTGCTGACCTACATTTCAATTATGACACCTAGGATCAAACTTGTCTTTTCATAACCAGGAACTAGTTGGAGTGAGCTTTACAATGGAATAATAAATAAAAAAGGATGCTGGAAGATGTGAGGATGGGGATGCGCCAACAATCTTCCTCCCAATATCAAGTGCACTTCCAGTCCAGTCTTGATATTTGATCCAATCATGGTCAAGATGTTCCAACGCAGCTTCCCCCCATAGGCAACAACCCCTACTTCACTCTAGAAGTATGAATAAGGTTGCTACCATTAAATAGCTTGATTGTTGTAATGAAACAACGTTTTTTAAAAATACTTTCCCTACCTGTCCCCTAGTGGTTTTAATTCTAAAACCTCAGAACAGCAATTTACTGTGAAATATTAATGAATTTATGTGTATCTGTCTACCCCCAATGGAAGCCAATTATTTACTTAACATTGTATGTCTGACAAAGTTTCTATAAACAGGATAAGTACTCAAGTTCCTGCTATATAGTAGGATCTATACTACGTTATGGCATTTCAAATTCTATCTTTAAAATTTTTTATTTACTTATTCATTTGTATCCTTTTTCAATAATGAGAAATATGGAGTGTCTCTTACAGCTACAAAAAGGCTCTAGTCATAACGTCTCTGTTATTAATTTCAGACTCAATTGATAGGGTGTTTTACAGGTATATTTAATCTATATAAGCTTCTCATAATAGAACATTTATTGATAACTATTATATAAATAAAAGTGTTGGTTCTTTTCTAGCTTTGGGCAATTCTGATAACACTTAAGTTATCTTTAATGACACTAGGTTTTTTGTACTTCAATTCTTTAAAATTTTATATTATTTAATTTAAACATTTTCAAATTTTTTATTTTTTTGTTAAATTTATACAAAAATAGATAAAAAATTTGCAAGAGTCTTAACCAGTACATCGAATTGAATAGGGCCATACACCCCTTTTAGTCAAAGAGGGGTGGTAACCCTTGGTATTAAACCCTTGGAAAATTGCATACTTCGTCATACCCCCAACAACGCTGGATGGCTATGTCCCACATAAACTAAACCCACTAAACCCCTAAACTGTAACTCTTCTGTATTATAATTTACAAAAATTATGTTAGCAAACAAACCCCCACACCAAAAGAGAGTTTTCTCAGTTAAATGTCATTTTAGTAAGTTTCAAATCTAAAGGAATAATCTGGCTAAATTGCAAGGTGAAACATTTAGACATTGCAAAGTCTATTACTAATGGCTAACCTGGCTGAGGTATGGTGGCCAAGCTGACCTCTCTTTTAGGGTCTTGTGGAGCTGCTTACATACCTTGATTTAGCATTGTCTTAAGGATTTTCTTTGTCCTTTTGACGCAAATAAGTATTTTTAGAAATATTGCAAATGAAATGTATATATTCAAGAAGTTGATATTTAATTTTATGGGATGACGCAGCAGATTAAATTCTAAGTTTAAGTAAGGAAATCATCATCCTGACATTTATGGCAAGCTGAAAAGTTATTTTTTGATATATTTAAGACGTAGGAGCCTAATAATTTATTTATTGATAAATGGATGAGAACTAAACTAAAATTAAAAATTGGCTTTTAAATTTAAATGATTTATCAAATAATCCCCAAATGGAAAATTACAATGCAACCAGAGCTGTAATTTATTCTCATAGGTCCCAGAATTATGTAAACCATGACGCGTATAACAATTTGTTAAAAAAAATTTATCACCTGAACTCACTTTTGAGCATACCTAAAAAAGTATTAATGTAGCACTGTCAAATTTACAACCCATCATTCATCATCAATGTCACAATCTCCATCACCTGCTGCTCCAGTATAGGACAGTAGCGCTTCACCCCCAGCATTTTTACCCTGCTAAAAAATTCTTTTGGATTAAATCATCTGATCTTCCAAATATAATGGCTACTATGACCCCAAAAGGCTTATCATTCTATCTCATGTGTAGCCACCCAATTTTGTCCCCACCCTCTCACCCTCCCTTACTCTAATTTCTCTTCTACCTACGAGTCACCCTCAGTCATCTATCCCCATATGCCAACAAAGAAATAATCAATTTTATCACTACTGCTTTTGCTTCAGCTGGCTTTATCTATTTACTCCCTCTAAGGGCTATTTTAATATAAGTTCCCTACTAAGGAGGAAGCAGCTGCAGCGGCGACTTTGTAATCTATAAAAACACTAATTATAACAACTTGTACTTTTCTGTCTGCTGACACCACAATGGTGGCGTTATAATATAAATATCCCTTCACACCTCCCATCCTCAAGTTTTATTTGAAGAATTGATTTTGGTTCTTTCAGCCTATAGCATTAAAACATTTGATCTTCTCAACCTTTAGCGGTCTAAAATCCTCACGGCACTCCATCACTGCTACCTCTCCTCCCCCACTAAAGCAAACCAACTGGATACCCCCGCGTGATCACATTGCTGCAGCAACTGATCATCTATTCTGAGCTCGTGTTGACTACAACTGGCAAATATATTGTCCTCTCTGCTTCAATTAAGACCACGCTAATAAGTCATATACCTATCTTACTAGTACTACCAGTAAACTTTCTGGACTCACTGTCATGCTGACAGCATTTGACTGGGGATTTCTTTGCCCCTACATACCCTGCGCATTCACTCATCAAACCCACCTGAGAATTGTTCCACCACCCAACCCTCCAAACCTCATTTTGCTTAAATTGAAAATATACATTCAGGAAGAAGCTTAGACCACCATTTAACTCAAAGTGATATCCCACCTGTTCACCAGAAATCAGCTTTATGCTGACACCCCATTTAACATAACCAAAAAACATGTCCACTATTAAATGAAGTTACTGAGTCAGGCAATATTATTCCAACCTCACCTAAAATTTTTTCTTAATCAATTTTCATAAAATAATTTTGATACACAAACCAAACATAAGCCTTACACCTAAACTAGTACTGAATCGTTTCTAGGAGACCATTAACTAACCCTGGGTGCAGTTGCCTCATTAATATTAAGCAACTCCACATTCAGCATTGCAATCAGTCAGAGTGATGCAATATGTTTTATACTCTGTGTTCTATTTCCTCTATTATCTACGCAAAGCAAAATTATGAATTAACAAGGTCAACAAAACTGCATCAGCTTTTCTCAAAAATTAGTTGAAAAAACACTATCATTCTCAGGACTAAAAATCCCCCTGTTACACAAAGACAGTTTACTTAATACCTTAATATCCGCATCTGAGTAAACATCACCTCACTAATTATATTAAGACCCTCATCACAGCTTGGTTTGATACTAAAAGCACTCTAATTTGCACTCCCCAAAACTCACTTCATAGATGCCATCATACCTTTGCTTTCTGCCTTCATCTGAGCCAGACGTGCCTATTTCCATTCCAACAAGGCGCATCCTAATCCCTCTCCTCCTCATCCATGTCTGGATAGTGGCTTACTGCTTCTGATTTGTTGTGTAGTTTTATCTTTTTGTTTGTTTAAGTTATCCATTCACCTCATTTTGACCAATTTTTAGTTAGTTTAGTTTGCTCTTATGAGCCTGGTAATGTCCATCACCTGTTTGGCTTACCCCAGATAAATATCTATTATTTGTTATTTTACCTTTGACTAAAAGGAGAACCCTTTGTCCCATTAGGTTTGTGCTTGTGGCCGCGCATATGATGAGTGACCTTTTTCTAATGGGAGGTAAAAAGAGTATCATATAAAAGTCCAGGGTCATGTAGGCGTCAACAATTTCCCGGATGTCTTCTTTATACACAGGAGGCCTTAATTGCCAGAAGTTCAGATGACATCCCCCAACTTCCCCCTATCACAACAGGGTATGACTAAACTAATGTAGTAGGTAAAAGATTTTGGGTTTGTTTGGGACAATGGACACCCCTCTATTTTATTAAAAGTTGTTTTTGGAATAATCTAACGCTTGGAATTTTCCAATTTCCCAAAATATTGTTTCAGAGTAATGATTTCCATGCCCAAAAAGGTTTTCTAAATTAAATGCAATATAAGTATGTTCATGATTTATGGAATAATACATATGTAAATTGTGGCTTGGAATCTCTGTGAGGTGAGTAAGTATATTTCTCCACAAATAGGCTATTAATGAAATTATAATAAACCTACCATGTATGGTGTCAACACATTTATACTATACAAATAAATCTCAGAAAACCCCCATTGGGAGGTAACCCACGAGGGAAGAAAAAGGCAATAAGTGATATGAAAATATATAAAAGAAGCTTAATACTAATATGGGAAGATGTTCAACAGAGCGTGGTAAGGGAAACTAGTTTAGGGAAATTGGGAACCTGGGACTCATTAAACTTGTTGGAAATTGTAAATGACTTTAAGCAATAGAATGAGACAACCACTAATGGTAGTTTATAGCTAAAGTATGCACAAAATTAAGTTTAGATACCAACTCAAAACTGCCATTATTTGTGGCGTAAATTTTGTAAACAGATTCAATCCGCGTTCAAAAACTAATTTTAATAAACTGTCATTTTTAAACTATAATAAAGAATCTTCAACCCCATCAATGTAACATCTGGGACCCCATCACGAAATTTCTGGGGATTAACCTGGCCTGCTTGGCCTTAGTCCAGCGTTTATCCATGGTATATGTTTTTTAGGGAGGGCGACCAACTTGATTCCATGGTCTGGATCATCTCATCTTTATCCTTGTGATCCACACCCATTTAATGTCATAGGAAATGACAATTTAAGGCGTCAAACGTCTTACTCACTAATGACTCACCAGGATGAGCTATAGAAGGGCCAATATGACCTCTCATTTGGGGTCTTCTGAAGTTGCTTACTTGCCACCAAATTAGCAACGGCGTTGAGATGTTCCTTTGTCCTTGATGACACTGATAATTAAACTTAAAAGTTGTAACTTAGTTTATAGGTGTATTCAAGCAAATTGGTCACTTTATTTTATGGGCGACTTGGAAGATAGAGTTCCAAACTCAGTGAAAGGAGAATTACATCCTAACTCTTAAAGCAAACCATAAAGTATAATCAATGAAAATTTTTAGGCATAGGTTACTAAGTGATCCCAGAATTGATTCCTGAAAAAGAGCAAAAAATAAAAATGAACAATTTAATATAAATGATATACAAAAGGGGAGGATACCCCAGTGGTAGAGTATGTACTCTCTGCCACTGCTTTCCAAGTTTAATCTCAATAATGAACTTTGGGTAGGGGACAATTATGACTGTGTTGGCGTTGCGCATCAACGCCCTGAACCGAGATAGAAAATAGCAAAAGTGGTCCATGGAGTTCCTGGACTATCATATGCCGTGCATTGAGGATTTAAGGATTTTATCCTCCTATTACATTTCTTTGATTCCCCTTAATCAGTGCAGTATCGTCCTCAGGTTGGCCCACCTTGAATAGAATTGAAAATTAAAATTTAGATGATATATGAATATTCTCACAAGTGAGAGATAGAAAGTAAAAATTTTTGTAATGGAATTACACTGGGTCCCAGAATTTTTAAACCATAACGCGCAGTTTTTTTTGCACATACCATCCAACAATCCAAGACCTAATAATCAAAGATAAATTAGAGTTTTATATATAGATAATATCAAAGAGGTTTGTGATGAGGCATGCAGCTAATCAAAGGGCCTAAGATTGAATGTGAGTCCTTTATACAAATGAGTTGCCATTTAATAGCCCAACATGAAAATTCTGTATTTGTGGGTCAACCGCCCAAAGTTGTCCTGTCTAAAAAACTCTGCATTTAAGGTTTTATTGGGTGAGTTTAAAAAAATATTTTGGTCATGAAAGTATATAAGCGCCTCCAAACCACAGCGCCAAGCAACACGGTCAATATCATCTTTCAGGATTCAAAATAATAATTGAGTCATTATTATCATTCCCAAATTGAGCATTTACATGTCAGCTATCAAACCTTCTCAACTTCTATTGGAACCCCTATATAGGTGATAGATTATACAAGTCAAACTGGTATTCTCACATGCGCTGGAACCTTTGGACTTGTCCTCTGGATTGACTTCCTGGCTTCCAACCTCTAGAAAATGGCACCTTAAATAAATGTAGTCATGAGGTCATTGACAAAGGAATATTGAATACCATAATTGGGAAGTCAATTTAGAACGGTTTAGAAGATCCTGGCTTAAGAAATCTAAGGAGATCTTCTCAGTGACGTGTATTGGACTGACCTATAAATATCAAATCCTTATAATTTAATAATGATATAGTCTAGATCGGTGTATCCCCCTTTAGGTTGGGACCACCTAGTGCTAAAAAATAATGATATAGTCTATACACTCCTTTTTACATTATCTTTGACAAATCTTATTATTTATAGCTTTGAGACCCCTTTTGACCTTGGCTTACAGTCTAGAGCACTGATGAGCCAACTAAAGTGGTGCTCATTAAAGGGGCCTCTGACCTGTTAGTGAAACCATATGTCGGAATTTGACCTTTTAATAGTAATTCTTAGCCTGTGTAAACCTCAATACTTTCCTTAAGTCCAAGTTTCAAGGTATTAGGCTAAAAGCTAATAGGTTCAATAAAACTTCTCAAAGGGTCTAGAACATAATAGGATTATGTTCTATCCAATTTGGAATAAAATCATTCCTATCTGAATTTATCAGATGCTTTGTAACAACCTTGTTATATATTCCTTTATTTAATATTATGATTGATCTGATATTTCACTTATTAGATATCATAATGGCAACTTTTGTTTATATTAATTATCCTTTGACCCAAAAATTCCCTAATATTCCAATAAAAGCATCAGATTTCTGGCAACCTATAATCTTATATATATTTATTTAATTTAAAATATTTGAGAGCCAAGGATTGGTCTTTTTGAACCCTTAAGTGGCTAAACCATGTCCACTAGGCCTTGACGTTATGCTATGAGTCTAGATCATCTGTTGAGGATCCCAAGTCTGGACACTTATTCTATTCTTATTTCCATAATTGTATTTACTGGAAGTGAGGCCAACCCATCCTTCAAACTTTTATATTTATGTTATATAAGGGAATTGGATTGCTCTGAATCCCGTCATAATATATTTGAACACCTCCACACTATCTATCTTTGAGACTTACCTGCCACTTTTAGAGTGTAATTCAAAACTCCAAGACCATCTACCTTAAAAAAATGATATCTAGAAAGAGAACAAACTTGTATATTGGGAAAGGAGTGTAAACCAATGGATAGTCGTTTTTCAGTATAAATTGACTCACTTACAGCCCAAGACCTTAGAATTTTGTGCCAAATTTGAATTCACCTTACTTCTCTTGATCTACCCCAGTAACAAATTCATCATGAAAATATCAATAATATTATATAGCAGCTAGTAAATAGGATCTATTTTTTGGATGTTATTCCAACTGCACCCAAGATTTTACTATAGCTTCTAGTATGTGAACTCATACTACTTGGCCCAACTGACCTCAGACAATTTCCCCTTGGAGTCAACCAAAACCTCAAATGTCTTGTCCATTTGGCCATTCACCATATCCTTTAAATAGTAGGGATGCACCATTACAAAGTAGCTCAACAGTTAAAGCTTATAAAAGCTTGCATTTAAATGTTGTAGGTTTCAAATCACCACCTCATTGTTTGTCTGTACAAACTGGGATGTTATTGCAGACAATTTCCAACAAATCAATGAAGCATGGAATCAACTCGCTATGTTAAATAATGGGATTTCTGGCTAACTAGAGGATCAGCTCTATCAGAATTTATTACTCCTAAAATCTTCCTGGGGTCACCATCTCAAACAAAAGAAAGCATTTCTTCAGGTGATACATTATTACTATCGAGATTTAGCCTCTTATGAGAGCCCCTGAGTACTGAAGGGCCTGAAGGTTCCAGCAGCCCTCAAGGGCCATATGGTTCTTTAATTCCAGCACCTAAAATCTGAACGAGTTTTTGAAGCAAGACGTTAGAACTGCAAGTACAAGTTTATGCATTTGATAAGAGTTGTAGTCCAAAGGTATAGAATTTGCCTAGATGGAGTCCCATTAGAACCCAGAGTCACACTTGATGCCTTTTCAGATGAGAATGGCAACTTAGCATGTTTTTTAGGGTAACTAATGATCACCTAACTCAATTTGAGCACACCTATTGCAGATATAAAACCTGTTTGAGTAGTTGCAAGAACCACTTCTGCTTTAACATGCTGAATAATGAGCTTGCAGGAGCAATTTAACCTTAAGGTTTCCGTTACTCCATAAATAAACATTTCGGAGAAGTACAAGATCACTTGGAAGGGCCTCACCAACGATTGGACCAAATGGCTCATCTGGATTATGTGGAGACCAAGATATCTAAGCCTACTCCTGTCACCGCCATCACCAAGATCTCTAATTCTATGTAGCTAATTTAAACCTAGTTTTAGAGAAAGATTCACTATAGGCCAAGAAAGTATAGCCTTTTTCCTGTATTATTATGAGACTTCTATGGAGAAAAAGAATGACTTTAAAAAGGTGAAGCGTATTCACTCTTGCCTGAATAGCATGGCTCACAAAATTATGACTCCTCATATGAAGGACTGCAAGTGCAACATAAGTCAGTACTTCCATAATTAGGAGTTTAGCAGCAAACAGACTCTATCCAATAAAAATCAGGCATCCGCAGCTATCTGTCTGGACAATAGATAAAGTCTTAGTTATTAGCCAAGGGTTCTGTTGGGATTTTTGCCCATATTCCCAGCCTGCTAGATTACCTGGTATCAATAGGGGAAAAATTCACCAGAGCGAAGTGAATTGGAAATTAGTTGACCCAAATTTTGGAGGAACTACGTTTGGGGGATTTTAGGAAATTTATCTGGTCATATCCATTGGGGATCAATCCGGATAAATACCTAATATCTCATTGGGTGAAGCGGCTGACAAAATAGAGGCATCTGATAGTGATTAACTATCAGGTGTACCAATTGGGATTGGTTAGGTTTCATCACCGACTGATTTGGAATGTTTAATGAGTTACAAAGCGAGTGATTCTGCCTACAACTAGCAAATCGATTGGTTGGTAAAGTGACCTGCCATAATTGGTAAAAAATCCCATTTCCTAAGCAGGTTGATAGCCAATTATGGTTGATTCGCTTGGGTTGAGAGGAAAATGTTAGGGACACATTTCTAACTCTTTCCGTTTGAGGTCTCAAGGGTTTCCAACATTGGAATCCTAGCCAGGATGGGGAAGACCATCGCTGCCAAGATGAGGAAGGGTGATTCAATGGCAACGGCTGCCGTTTCATTAAAGAGGTGTCAACTGAGGGTTAAATGGCCAAATCCCCTATAAATTCCCTAGGATTGACTCTAATAAGAGATAGAAAAAACATAGTTAAAAACACATATACACTTATACATTACTACTTTAGAACATTATTAGTTTTATTGTAGATTTGGTAATAGTTAGACTATCAGCATCTAGCGTGAAGATTCCATCTCAAGGATATTATTGCAGAAGGCAATAATTGGTAGACTCTCAGAGAAGAGTAGAGATCCAAGTGGGGTTCTAGAGATGAAGGGAACCACAGCTAAGGGATTGCTGCTAACTGTGTGTTGGGCCAAAGGAGACTGCCATCAGAGGATCTTAACAAAGATCGAGTGGACAGGATTACAGGGAACAAATATGTACGAGTACAATATCAAGTATTAATTGTAAATACTGGCCAAAGCGTTGGGCCTGAATATAATTCTAGCTCAACTATGGATAATAGTCGTCATACTATTATCAGATTATATAGATATATTCTTACAATGCAAAGGTACATGAGGAAATCAAACCTGTGCAGTAGAAAGATTACTAGGGTTGACCCCAACAATCAACCCAATGGAGTAAATTTTTACAGGTTCTATGCCTAGTTTCAGCCCTTGATTACAAAATAATTGTGTCGCCCTAGACAACACTATAACCTCTGTGATCTCCACTATATGATCTTTTACCAAATTTAACCTACATATGTTTTGGTGCAAGAGTAACTTTAACTGCATATGGTAAATCAAAGTGGCCATTATGAAGATAACATCTTCCATCCTGAATTCCAAGTTCTCTGCCTCAACCTCTACTAATTAAACTCATATTCATGTGGCTTAGATGGAGAAGAATCCAAAACCTTGATGCACTTACTGCAATGGTTTTGCCATAATTCCAAGGACTGCTGGAAGAGAGTTTCCAAAGAAGTTCAAAAAGGGTAGTCAGCATGTTGGACATGGAGCTTCATGTTGAATTCCTACAACGCCTCAACATACCTTTAATACTCCTATTTATCTGACGTTATTGTACCTAGAGAAGAGAGAAGTGGTACCACTTGATAATAAAGACTCCATTGAGCTTACTCTTAATCTGATAAAACTCCTAAATATCTCATCTTGCCCCTCAGTTTGGGAGTTTAATAACTCAAGTGCTGTTTGGACTCATATGGTACCTGTTCACGCTAAGTTGATAGAAGCTCCCCTGTAAACATAATCTCATATAAGCTAATGAAACGCCTAAAGATTGTTCTTGACCTACTCACTATATGGAGTATGGCATGGCTGGACCACAATGTACTGAATCTATTAGGGCCTACTCATCATTGCCTATTCAGTTTGGAAAATTGACGTTTAACACCTTGGCTGTCGCCCTATATAACTCCAGCTGTGACCTTCTGTTAGGGACCCAGTTTCCCCATGACTACTATGCTATAGTGCATTATTACTTGGGGTTTATATTTATTGGGACATAAAGTCCCAAAGATGTGTGAGACAGCTTGAAAAATTAAGATGAAGATAAAAGCTCAAGCCTTCCTTCTAAGGATTGAAGATCAGATTGATTAACATAGATTACCATGTGAGTGGATCAAAATTGCAAGTCCCCTCCTGTATTGTATGGTTAAGAGGTATACCACTTTATCTGCCCATGTCAACAATCATACCACCCAAGTCCTAGATTGTAGCCAGCACCAGGGTTCATGTTGATATTACACAAGGGCATTTATTAAAGATTTGGGGATGGAGAACCTCTCAATGAAAGAAGTCATGACTTGCATATCAGTGTATCCCCCCTTTAAGTTGGTACCACCTAGTGCTAAAAAAAGGAAGTCATGACTTGCTCAGAACTCTAGATTTAACTTATGTTGGGTCCATATCCATTTTATTAGAAATTATAACCAATAACACTAGGACAGTGGGACCCAATATGCTGGTCACTTACGTTCAATTGCAATCAGTAGAAAAGATTGAAGAAGTAATTTATTTTTTGAGTTTATTAGATTTTGGGCTGGAGTCCCCTCCTTTGGTAGCCCCAGTAGAGACATCTATCAGTAGCGAGTTGACCACTGAACATTAAGCCAAAGTTGAGCGTTAGAACTATTTTTAACCTTTTGTCAACCTCTACTTATAGTTTTGGAAAGACAAAAGACATTACGCACCATGTGGAAAATGTGAATGCTAAACCTTTCTAGTCCTACCTTATTGGAAGAGCAAGGTCAGAGAAACTCAGGTGGCTTTTGGCCTTCAGAAGTTATTTTACGCTGGAATTCTGGTTTCTTCTTGTAGCCCCTGAGCCTCCCCTCACATTCTAGTTCAAGAAAAAGAAAGTAGACATATGGTGGTATTGGACTACCAAAGGATTAACTTTATCACTAAAAAATGGTTACCCAAAGTCATAGATCAACGAATTGCTCCATTTAATTGGTGGTCCAAATACCTCTCTGCAATTGACCTCGCCAGCTGTTACTTGCAAATAGATCTGGAGCTAGGATCAGTCCAAATGCATTCTAATTGCTATAAAGGACTATTCAAGCCAACCAGGATACCCCAAGGGCTTTTTAATGCACCAGCCACATTCCAATGAGCAATGGACGTGATTTTGGGAGACTTGAAGTTGTTATGTGTCCTCATCTTTTTTAACACTAGGCGATCCTAAACTTTAGGGGTATACACTGATCTGTCATATGTCCTCATCTGTCTTAAGAAATTACAGTATTCTTAAGAACGTCTAATGGTCATTTGGATCATCTAAGGATAGTGTTTATAGCATTTGTAAGGCCTCTCTTAAACTTAAATCTATAATGAGCTTTTTTGCCAGTATTAAATAGCGGTCCTAGAACACAAGATCTTAAAGAAAATGCATCCATATCATTACTGATTAAGTTGTAGCCAATAAGAGGATGCCTCGTTCTCAGAGCTTAATAATTAGCCAAATAATCCTCTAAATAATGGATTATTATCGCCATTATTCCTCGTTCTAATGACCTAGCTGAGCCTCTCGTTTATCTTTTACAAAAAGGGGTTTTAATGGCGACCTGAGCAGGAACAGCCCTTTATTATGTTGAGAGCTGCCCTCTGTATGAAGCATATCAAAGTTCAACTGCAGTTAAATTGCTCGTTTCTATTATTTACTGATTCTAACGATCTGGCTGTTGGAGCCATCTTTGATCAACACAATAAAATCTGGTTGACCATCCCGTAGCTTACTATAGCAAGACCTTGAGTAAGGGAAAACATGATTATAGCGTTACAAGATAATAGTGCTTAAAAGTATTACTGACAATAACAGATTTCACCCCATATTTTAAAAGACCTCATTTTATAGTCATCACTGACCACTCCACCATCCAGCGGTTGCAACAAATGAGAGACCCTAATGACAGATTATCTAGTTGGGCATCACGCCTAAAAATTACGACTTTACATTGTCCATCATACTGAGGTGATTCATCATAATGTGGATGGACGCTCAAGGATGCCCATAATTGTCTTCTTGATTCCTAAAGATAACAATTATATAATCTAATTGGTTGAACGAGAGATTTGAATTAAACTCTTTTTGATCCAAGCTGAGTTGTGACATATGACCAGAGACACCAGATCTGAGAGGGTATGTTATAAAAACTAGATGGAAAGTGACTTCCATATATGTGCCATTCCTAATGTACCAAAGTCAATTTTGAAGGAACACAATTGTGGGACATGTAGTGGTGAAGAAGACTCAAGAATGGTTAAGAAAGCGTTGTTATTGGAATTGGATGGGTGAGAAAATCCAGGAAGTAATAGAGGTCTTTTTGATTTTGTCAACTTTAAGATTAGGCCAGCCCTTGTTATCAGCATTAAGTTATTTCTCCATTAAGAACCTTAAATGTTGTCAGTATTGATGTGGTGTCCCATTACTTACAGGCTTACTTGGCAAGAAATATTCTTTTGACCATAGACTTTTGACCAAATTTTTGTAGAGGCGATTTATTAGCTAGCACAACTGCCAAAGATACAGTATTGTTCCTCTTTTGGTTCATATTCGCTCAGCACAGATGCCCACAGAATATACTTTTGGACAATGGACTCAATTTGCCTCTTGTGTAATTCAAGAGCTAAACTGCTTTTTTGTAACTTATCAAAACTTCATCACCCAATATAATCCATTTACCAATGAAGCAATGGAACTTTCTAATGGGACTTTAATTTCTATTTTACAAAGATGGCCGCCTCTGACCCTATGCGTTAGAACCACTATTTTCCCAGCCCCTATTGGATTATTGAATAAACTACCAGATAATAAAGACGCCTCTTTTTAGTGCCTATATGAATATGCACCCCAATTACCAAGCAGTTTTTAACTAAGTTGAACTCATTGGTGCCAAAAATTGAACTAACTATGAAAACCTTGGCGGGTGATACTATCTCACTCTAAGCCCTTGCTACCAAAGGTGTTTTCTCAGCCACAACTAAAGAGACGGCCTATTAAATGATAATAGGCTCACATTGCCAACCTAAAAGTTAGGAGATCTGGTCTTGTTCTATCACCATCAACCAGGAGGTCAGAAAAAAACTCAATGCCACTTAGTTGGGTTTCTGTCACGTTATACATACGGTGAGCTCTGAATCTCAATGCTGATGTCAATCAGAGTCAGTGGTTAACTAAGTACATGGCCATTTTCTATGGCCCTATACTTTCTCTGACAGGACCTTGAAGGGGCGTTGTTAGATCAAGTTAACAAATGATTCAAGGTTCCCATTACCAGATTTAGCATTGTTGGTTTAGATATCAAACCTTCTCAATTTCACTTGGACCCTCTTCAGGAGATGGATCAGATAAGTCTGTACCAGTATCTTCAAGTGAAATGAAACCTATAGAATTGTCTTCAAGATTGGATTACAAACTCCTACCCACTCATAAAAGCGCCTTCAATAAATGTTGTCATGATGTCTGTTACAAGTGGGATTAATAAACATCAGTTAATACAAATTTATAATTTTTATATTTAACTTACTTTAAAAATAGGATTTGACCCATTATGAAGCGCTTAAGTTCACGGCCCATATTTCTTAAAGAGCTGCCAAAGTTTTATTAGATTACTTTTGTGATTTTACCTCAGTGTCATAGCTATAGTATACTTCATATTAGTTTCCAGAACCCCGCTGGTGAAGTTTACTCTACCTTGATCTAATGATTGCCGTGGCTCTGGGCCTAGGCTTTTAGATTCTCCCCAATTTATTTATCCCTAACTTCTGGCTTGTCCCCCACGCTAGCATAAAATAATTAGTATAAGGATTCCTATCTTTATGGACATCAACCAGAACATTGATTGCAATTGGTTGATCGCAAACAAATTGGTATATCCCAGCCCCTATGTAAGAAAAGTGTCTATATATCTCCTGTTCCCAGCGTGGCAATTCTCAGTGCACAGGCCCAACTCCAGGGAACTAGCCGTTAGAATAAAAAGCATTATTTCCCAGCAGAGGGTGCTGGAGCAATAATAACTTAAGCAAAGAAAGGCGAGAAATAACCAGCCAAAAACGTCGCGGTGCACAAAGAGAAAAGGGGAAACAACCCAAGTTGGAGGGGAAAGGAAGAACTAGCAGTGCACAAGGGGATAATCTTACATTGTCCAAAATGGCAAGTTTAATGGAGTGTGAGACCTCCTCAAAGGGGTCTGCGCACAGGATCGCTCGAGATAACATATAAAAAATGGGTAAGCAACGCGGCACTAAACGCCTCCAAAACCGAAATCATCCTCCTTGGTCGGTTTCAGAACTGCTGGGCCCCAGCAAGTAGTTCCCAACCCAGCCCAGCTGCTCGCCCAAGTCCACGCCTTACTAACTCAAAACACACCGCTCCACTGGTGCTCCCCTTTGTGCCGCGACCTACCATAGGACCGGTACGCCATCTGGGCGTGTGGTTGGAGGCAGGAGGATACGCGTCAGCAGTAATGGAGGGCCATATACTGGACAACGTGACGAAGCGAATCGCCTCTCTCAGAGCCCACCCTACTACCCTCACTGGCAGGGTTGTTCTTGCCAACTCTATGCTCCTATCCAAAGTCTGGTTTGGAGCCCACGCCATCCCCTTCTCCCCAAGCTTCTTCAAATCCCTGTATGCTTTGCTACAAGGTTGGCTTTGGTCAGGCCACCCTCCACCAGTACGGCTAGAGGTCATGTTTGGCCCTCATCATCATGGTGGCATGGGCCTACTTGACTTTAAAGCCCATGCCGCCAAGATCCTAGGCACCTGGATTGCGGCCGTCACTGCTCCTACACTCCCATCCCAACACTGGTCCCGCGCGGCCCGCTCCAACTTCTCCCGAGCCTTGGGCCTCAACAATCCATCAAACCCCCACTCCCTGATGAAATACCTCGCATCACACACATCAGCCACAGGTCCTCACGGGACCAAAACCCACTACAAACGAATCCTACTCTCCATGCGAAGCGCAGAGTGGAGAATTTGTATTAGTGGACATACAACCCGAAGAGGCCGCCCCTCTCCTCAGTTCACACAAGAGGTACAGGGGCTACCCATCCATGATGGCGTGATCCCCACTCGACCCCAAGTCCTATCCAGGGTGGACTACCTGGACATGATGGACATCCCTTAATCCACTGAGACCCAAAAGACTATCTGGAAATACGCACACCATCCTCTGTTGCAGCCTCAAGTCCGTTCCCATGTGTGGCGCTGCCTGAGGCAGGTGTATCGTACAGCTGAGCGCTCTAATGCTTTACACTCATCCTGTGTCGTGTGTGGCCAGTATGGAACGCTGTTTCACCGCCTGGAGAAGTGCCCCACCTCTAAAGTAATATGGCGCGAAGTCCAACGTCTGCTAGGCCAGGATCAAACACAACCCTTCAGTCTGTCAAGAGATATGTTTGCTTCATCAATGGCCTCCCCCTCCCACCCTCCCTTCGTGCTCTGGTGGTTGCAATCGCCATGTGGACTATCCACACGATTGTCTTGGATGCCATCGCCGGATCCATCCCCACCCTCCCTGAAGCTGTCCACAGATTCCGGTCTCATTTGGTGGATCACTTTCAAGCGTAGATGTTTGGATATCTCCCACCACGTCGCCAGCAGCTGGTCTCCTCCTGGTTCCCAGTCTGGTTCATCAAATCAGACCCCTTCCTCCACACGTGCTCAATAGTGGCTACGCCCCTACACACGTTCCCTCCCCCTTCCCATAAGTGGCGTTCCCGCTGGCAACAAGAGATAGCATCGCTTCTCTGGGGTGCCTCACCTGGTACTGAGTTTTGTCTCGTCTGAGTCATATTCGGAAGTGTCCGTCCCATGGTCGGCCTTCCCCGCAATAAATTTAAAACATATAAAAAATGGTAAAACAGGGGAATTTTTTGGGAAGTCAACCAACAAGGAATGTTGGTTGGGGAAAACACATTTAAGCTAAAACGGGGGAAAACAGGGTTTGCTGCAGTGGACCCAAGCACTGACCCACTAATAGGGTATGCTCCCATCTATTTGTTAAATAAGCTGAAAATAACTTCACTCAAGTTATCAAATGAAGTTGGATTCAATCTGAACGCAATTTTTCATAAATGGAACGGGTTTCAAAACCCCGTTCCTCAACAAACCGAATGGAACTGTTTGCATTAATTTGGTAGACCATCTGTTTTAGTGATTGGGCCAATGTGAAAGGATGGGCCTTTGACACCCCACTAGTACCAACCTGGGCATATTTTGCCCATACTCAGCGTTGGCCTAGGGTATGCCTCAGGTCAGGGAGGGCCTGTAGCCTCATCTTCTGGTCCTCCTGGCGCCCAGACTTATCTTTGGGGTTGGTCCTCACTATTATGTCATATGTACATGACATTACCCTCTCCTCCCAACGGGGCTCAACCCCCCCTCCAGGGGCTTGTGCCAGAGAAAAGTTCTTGTGAGCAGGGGCCAACTTCATGGCAGCAACGGTCAGTTTAGGTTGAGATCCGGCATCCTGAGAAAAACGCTGGTGGAAGGCGTCAATCAGATCTTGGACATGAACACAGTCACGCGCTGGAACCCAACTTTTCTCTGCAGCGTCAAAGCCCGTCCAGGAACCAGGTACTCCAGTCTTCTTTTAACGTGGCGGGAGGCAACTATCACTTCCACCTCCCACTCAGGCGCCCCATCCATGAGATAGGCCTCAGGAGTCTCTGGTGGGGGGCCCTCAAAAAACGTGAGTTTGCTCTCATGAAACACTGAGAAGATCTGAAATGAGGGGGGAAGATTCATCTGGTATGAGGCATGGCCCACCTTTCTGACAACGCGGTAGGGTTTAATCCTCTTAAAGCCTAGCTTCTTGCATGGATGCTTTATAGGGATGTTACGCGCATCAAGCATCACGAGATCCCCTTCCTTGTATGCAGGACCTACTCGGTGCTTCCCATCTACATTCTCCTTATACGCCTGCATTGCCGCCTCCAGGCTTGTGGAAACCCCCTGGTGGACCTTCTTGATGGT
>JAKSZP010011385.1:0-23837 GCA_022478985.1 Massospora cicadina | reverse complement strand
TGTTCCATATTTGGCATCGGAAAGTTAGGGGATATGTGACGCAAAAACTGTACAATCTTTTGCAGAGAACGTCATCATCCAGAAGCAGCGAAATGACATTGTGATGCTCTCAGTATGGCCTCACCATGGAGGTCATGGAGATGCACACATCAGCTTCCACTAAGTATCCTGCCCCACTCAGCACGTAAGCTTTAATGTAAATCAGTCAGTAAACTCCAGGAAAATCTCGTTTCAGCGGAATCAAATTGTTAAGAATGCTGCTTTCCGCTATGACATCTTTTAGGTACCCCCAAACAGGCGAAGCACAGTATCTTTTACATCCCTATAGGTGACAGAGCTACTTGGGAGGTAACAGGTGACTTGATCAGCACTCCCAACATCCAAGGCGTTTATCAACAGTTTAAATTTCCATCTATCAGATGCACCTTCTGCTGAAAATTGAAACCATTTAAAGAAGCCATGGATATTCCCATTTTGATCAAATGGAGGTAGTTTCTCAATATTAACCTCCTAATCCCACTTGCAGCTTTTTGGCCTATAATGAGAAATGGGTCAAGATCCAAAAGCAGTTTCCCGATTAGAAGCTGGACCAGTGGAAGTTAGGATCCATTTCTTCAGGGGTAAAGTACCTTCTGCCGTGGGTGGCACTGCCATTAATTGAGGGAATTGGTGCTCCGACTCATATTTGTATCCAGTACTACCATCCTGGGTTTAGTAGCTCCAACCAACGTCATATTCTTCATCATATGATGCCCCCTCTTGATGGTCATCCTTGTCCCAGTGAGAAGACTGAGAGGCACTGGTCAATTTCCACTCTGCACACTGCAGCTGTTTGATATTATCATCCAACCAGTTGGTGAGTTCCTTGTTTTGTTGTCCCAAAATTTGCATCTGGTTAAACGTGCTATCAAGCTGGTGCATGACAGCATTTCGTTCTTAAAGAAGTTCATCCTTTTTTGAGCACCGCGTCTAAGGTAAGTTTGAGTCCTCATACCCAGCTGGTGCAGTGTTTCATGAAGATTCCCCAGCAACACAGGCTGTGTAATACATGGCTGGCGGTTGAAGTTTCATAGCACTTAGTGGTTGATTGATGTCACCCTGTAGTGAGCAACACTGTTATAAATTTGGACGGTATTGTTAGGATCTGCCGTATTGTTCATACAGGTCAAACCCACTGAACAACAGACAGTTGATGTGGGTATTATCGGTCCTTCAGACACATTTGAAAATATACTAAAATATAGGAGCAATCGCTTCAATGACTCTTTTATTTATTTAAATAAATACACCGACCTCTTGCTGTTCCACTCTTTCTCTACT
The DNA here is from genome assembly GCA_022478985.1 of Massospora cicadina. NCBI lineage: Eukaryota > Fungi > Entomophthoromycota > Entomophthoromycetes > Entomophthorales > Entomophthoraceae > Massospora > Massospora cicadina. The sequence goes on along the minus strand of JAKSZP010011385.1, from coordinate 22,517 downwards.
ATAAACAACCTACCTCTCTCAATCACCCATATCGCTTATATACAGCAGCTTCAGATGATACTGCTTTCATATCTTGGACTATTCTATTCCAACAATTCTCCTCGATTTTGGCTTGTTATTCACTAGCTCTCTATCGTCCTAATTGTAGGCAATTTAATTCATCTTTGTCAAATGTCACATCACCTCATCACCTTATATCCTTATTTAGAGGTGATCTTATAATAACCCATTATATCCCAATATTGCCTCGTCTTGAGGCACTCAAATAATTGTAACTAATATAATGTTCGGCGGATTCTTTACAATCTGCCCTAATGGTCCCCAGATTATCGTCCAGTCATATCAGAATTTTGACACCCTGGAATCAGGGTCAATCACTTTCCAATTCACCTCGCATTAGGAAATTATCCCCTAGTGATTCCTGGTAATCTAGCTGGCTGGGAATATGGGCAAAAATCCCAACACATCCCCCTCTTGCCTAGATTTCCAGCGAGAAAAGGACTGAGGTCTAAGAACACCACTTTGGACACTCAGTCAAATACTTCATTTGCTTAAGCAGAGTATGATCACCAATAAACAACGCTGCTCAGGATTATCTTTGGCATGTGGATTTTTCCTCTTCCTCCTTGCTACTGCCTACTCAGAGCGTGGTCCCCATGATCTACTGTCATGCTGGGCTGATTGATTTACTTATTATGATATTAATACTAGGTTCCAGTTTCCCCCATCAGGGCATATGACCCACTGTCATATTCAGGATTCTTGGTCTGGAATCCTTAATTTTCTGGTTTTCTCCTCATCCTCAACAGGAGACTCTTGCTGTGAATATTTGTTTTTCAACCCAATTAAGAATGCTTATTTATGTTCGCCCTTGTTATTTTCTTCTCATAATATCTTGGCTCATATCATTCTTAATTGTTCTCTGAAGAGTTTATCCCATTAATTTTGTTATAAATTGCTCTAAAATTAGAGCTTGATTGATTGTAGAGTGCATAATGTTTACTATCATATAAGTCTTACATCGCCCTCTTGTCCAGCTTATATGTCAAATTCTGAGTCGCAGTACCAACAGCTATTCAACAGTTTATCTGATCAAGTTCTTCTCTCTTTTTAAGCAGATGAGTCAGGCTGCATGACGGAACCTCTTCTATGGTCCTTCCAGAACTCATATTTCTAATATGGCACCAATGGCTAGTCCTTTAGTGGAATTACCAGAAATGGTAACCAGACCTTCTGAAACCAGGCTAAAAGTCATTTCAAACAACTCACAGCCAATTTTTCCCCTGTTGTCAATTTCAGAGTTAGATTTTGAAACTCTCCTGGATTCAGCTCCCTTCACAGATGTGCCAAACATCATCATAGATGCTTCAGAAATAATACCCTTTGCTCTTTATTGTTTCTTTCTGGCTGGGTCAGACTCGCTTCCTGAGTTCCTCTTCTGACTCTGACAGTATTACAAGCTAGATGCCTTGTCCATTGAACTCACCATCAGCAACTATATTCATTTTGAACTCCCCTATGCAGAATTAAGGGCCCAGGTCACCAAGGCTTCAACCATAAACTGAATCCTTCCAATCTTGAGACATCCTAGATTGGGATATCGCCACTTATGCTTTTCGCTTTTCCATTCAAGTTCTTTGAAGTTGGGCCATAAAGCTTCCAGCCTCTCCTAGCTTCCATCGCTTCTTCTGCTTCAGCTTCCGAGAGGCTCATAGTCATCGCTTGCAGGATTCCATTTGCTCCTTGCATGACTATCTTGTTTCTGGCGCATCCCATAGGTATCTTCCACTGATGGCTTTAATAGGGGCTTGATTCAATAACCCCCATCTAGCATCCCTTATTTGCTGCCAGCCCATATGTCTGGTGCTCTTGACAAAGCCCATTGTAAGCATTCAAGACTAATATTCTGGCTCTGGTACCATATTAGTATTACTCAGGGTTATTTGCTGACTATCACTTCCTGTACTGTTGCTTCCCTCTCCACTCCAGGGTTTTGTGTTTGGTTTCTTCTGACATCTCAATTCCCCTTCCCCTAGTTGCTTTCTTGCAGGTATCTGCATCCACTCAATGAACTTGGTTTCATATAGGTCTAGCCCTCGCTATCAACTGAGCTCACATAGATTTTGATGGGTTATTCATTCCTACAGCAATCCATCCTCCCTCACCCAAGGGGCGACATAGGCAGAATCATCCCCAAATTGCTGATAATTAATAAAAATAAAAACTATAAAAATATATTGGTTTTTTCCATGCGGGTTTATAATAAACAGTTTTTTTTCCAATATCTTTATCAATCTTTTATTTTTCATCTTTTTTCCATGGGACTTGACCTTTCTTTGGTTCATCGGTATGTCTTTTTCAAAAACTGGATCCTAGTTATTCTTAGACCTACCAATTTTTTATGGTTCAGAGGTTCTTTTTTGAACTTAAACATATAGATTAGCTCATAGGTCCTTTTTTTGGACTTGGCCTAATCATTAGGACATAACCAACTTAATGGTTCAGCAGTCCTTTGGGAACTCTTTTATTTTGTTATCTTTTTCATTGGTCCATCGCTTCAAATACTTAGCATGGACTCAATTTGCTACTCTTCCATCCAAGAGATTCTTAATGAAATAGACATACATCGTCATTTTGGTGATAATCTCAAATGGACCTTACCACAACACATCCAGTTTGTCTCTTCTCCTGAATCCATGCATTTTGCAATCATCTACTCTTTTGCCTATTTGGTACTCTGATAAGGACAGTCAGTTCTTATCATCCGCCATTTTTGCTCATATCCTTTTCTTTAACGTAAAATCAAGTGCTTGAAATTGTATTTTGCTTAGGATATTTATCAATTGGTTCAAGTACTGTTTGGCACTCATCTCCAATGTTGGTTCCACCAATGATTATAAAATTAGTGGCAACGCAGCCTTCCTCATATATAGCAATTCAAATGGCATTTTTCTCTTTGACATATTTGACTGATATTGCAGGCAAATGTCACTAACAAGGTATGTTCCCCAAACAGAAGTTTTTTCTGCAACCAGCTTCCTCAGCATCATGGCCAGCATTCCATTCACCCATTCTTCCAGTCCATTCGTCTCTGGCTGGTAGGGTACAGACATGACTCCTTGGATCCCCATTATCTCATTCAACCGCAGGATCACATGAGACGTGAAGTTTGTCCCATTGTCACTAAGCAGGACCTGCGGGCATCCATGTCAGTATACTACTTGATCCAGGATGTACTTGGCGGTGCTGGTTGCGTCCACTTTTTCAAGGACTTCCTCTTGACCCATCTCGTCAGATGGTTGATAGCAACTATTATGTACTTGACCCCCTGTGCTCATTGTCAGCAACCCCATCACATTGATGGACACCATATGCCAGGCAAATCCATGGCGGACAAGTTGGTATCCAGTTGTATTCTTATGTTCTTGTGCAGCTGGCACTCCACACAACAAGCTAGATAGTTGGTGACATCATAGTTGACTCCCAGTAGTACTAGCAAATATGGTCAGTATTTTCTCATGCCTCCATGCTGACAACCTTATGAGCGGCTTGAACAATAGCTGCTCTTTCCAATAGCTTTGGGAATAGTAACCGCATCCCATTAATCATCTTAAACACTCGTCCATCCATGGTCTCAGTGTTTTCCATTGCTTTTCAAAGCGCACCTTGGATTTCTTGGGGCCTGTTCCTGATTTCTCCATCAACCATTCACTGGAATAACTCATCCGCCTGATGGGATACCATCTGGACCGTTGGTAACCACAATAAGCTATCCACATTTTGGTGAGAAGCCCCCTCTCAGTGGACAATCTCATAAATGTAAGCCTGTAGCTTTAGTGCCCATTGGGCCAGTCGTCCTTCTGGTTCTCTCAAATTATGGAGCCAATGCAACGAGGAGTGGTCCATCACCACTTTTAAGTGCGTTTCGTGGATGTACACCCAAAACTTCTTACAAGCGTAAATGACCACAAGGCATTCCCTCTCACTAACAGTGCAGTTCTTCTCAGTGGTTGAGAGTGTCTGGCTCACATATGCCTCTGGATGTTTGTGTCCAAGTTCATCTACTTGGCTTAATATGGCGCCAATTGCCATTAATGAAGCATTGGTTTTTATATTAAGTTCTTGATTAAAATTTGGATATTTCAGAATCAGAGAATCTATTAGATATTGGCATAACTCATCATAGGATTCCTGCGCTTCTTCATTCCATACAAATTTTTTCTTTGGATCCTTCAACAGATGGAATAAGGGTTCAGAAACTCTGACAAAATCCAGAATCAATCTTCTATAGTATCCTACCATTCCAAGGAACACTTGGATATCTTGGACACTCTTTGGCACAGCCATCCATTCTATGACTTCAATCTTCTGGGCTTGCAGCTGCAATCCACTAGAGTTAATCACAAATCCCATAACTTTCAACTCTTCCTGAAGAAGTGACACTTCCTCGCCTTAATCTGAATAATGGCTTTGGACAGTCTCTTGAATACTTCTTCCAAGTGGTGTAAATGGTCATTAAACATCCTACTGAACACATTGATATCATCTAAGTACACCAGGACGCATGTCAACTTAAAGTCATTCAATATAGCGTCCATGGCCCTCTGGAACGTTACTGGCACATTGCATAGACCCTGGGGCATCCTTGTCGGTTGGTATAGCCCCTGAGCAATATAATTGTGCATTTTCCTTGGTCTTCTCTTGGCAGAATCAATTTTCCAATATCCCAATATCAGATCCATTGCGGATAAATACTTCACTTTCCAAATTGATCTAGCACATCGTCAATTATTGATAGGGTTACGAATCCTTCTTCATAATCTTATTCAGCTTTTAGTAGTTGATCACCACCTGATTAGAGCCATCCTTTTTCTTCACAATTATAATAAGACTTGCCCAGAGACTCAAAGATGGAACTAGAGGCACATGCCTCAAAAGTTTGCTGATTTCATCTTCCACTACCGCTTTGGCTGCTTTTAATCATCAGATTGGTCTCATCCTGCTTGGCAAATTTTCCCTGGTGTCAACCTTATGGATCACATCTCTTGCGCATCCAAAATTGTGGTCATCCTGGGTGAATACTTCCCAATACTTTTTGAATGACTCAATCACCTCCTCTTGCTGCCCTTTATTAGATCAGCAAGCTGCTCTCATTCAACCAATAGTTTGATACTCTCAGTTACCCCAGAAGGTAATCCCATCTCATTGAGGGTATTAAAATCATGGAATTTCCTCAGTTCAGCTGTTAGGATTAGATGAACAAACGCATTTATCTGATTCTTCCTGATCTTCATTGTTTTTCCACTTAAATTCACCAGGAGACCTTGAATTTATCCATGGCCCAGCATTATTATTCCAGGAGCCACCCATGGCTCTACCCTGGACTTCTTCCAGGGGTTTCTGACCTCCCCATATAGCAGCTTCAGTATCTCTAATGTCAACCCCATGTCAACTATCATCTGTGATCCTGGCAGTATAGTTTTCTCATTCTTAAATCCTCAGTGGAATTCCCCAGCTTTCTAGGATTTCCGTTGACATTTCTCGTCGCTTCTAGACAACTAATGGTATTGAATTGAGACAATGCCATCATTGCATAATAATATGATGAAGTTTTTTCTCCTATTCATTGGAGCTTCCCCATCCTTCTAATAAACCAATGGTAACTTCTGACCCAATATGGTCAACATACTATCCTCAAAGTTACATTTAACTCCGTATTTTCATAGAAATTCTGTCCCAATCAGAATTTCATAGTTTTGGTTGGTCAAAACTATTGCTGGCACAGATACTGTGACGGTTGAGGTTTATCCTCAGCATCACATTGCCCTGATCTTTGGTAAGACAGGGCAGGCTGTGTCTGTATGTATGGAGGAGGAGGGGGCGTTGGTTCTGGCAAGGACGCCTAAGGGGCTGGAGCTTGGAGTAGGCCAAGGAGCAAGATGGGCGTCCAAGTCAGAACAAAATGGAAAACAAGTAAGATGGGTAGTTTTGAGATTCAATTTGGATTCTAATCAAGAATGGAATGAAACAGGTGCTTGGGAGTTTTGCGGTTTGATTGGGATTTGAAATGGAACTGGTGCGGAACTGTTGAGGATCAGAACTGTACAGAACCATTGAGTAAAAATTCCGCGATCCTGCTGTAAAGTTTACACCAAACATCATTCAAGTTGGCACCATAAGCTTATATTATAATTTATTTTAGCTTTTAGCATGTGTATATAGGGAAGGAACTGGGAGCTGGAGGCTTCTCAGTTCTGTTTTCTATCAACTCGGCTAAATATTAAATAAAGAACCTAAAATTCATATATTTATAGTTTGGGTTTATTTTAAAGGTATTGCCTAACTGCAGCCATGTTTGGCTTAAATCAACAAGAATTGGACTTTGAGAGTGAGCTTGGGAGGGCTATTGCCTCCCTTTATACCTTGTCTTGGAGTCAAGGCATGTTGCTGGGGTTAAGTATACTTGCAACTGTCTTCCAGGGGGTGCTTGTCCAATCTTGTAGCGCGCGCACCAGGAGAGTAGTATCAGGTGTCCTGTCAGCCCTATGGTCTTTAACATGGATCCTGTTGCCCAACTCATTCGTGGCTCATTGGAAGGAGCCAGTGCGCTACATTAAATAGAACTCATTTACTTTCCTGTCGTTGTGGTGGCAAGCAAAAGAGGTGCCAGAAGAAGTTGTGTTTCCAATGTGGTATAACCATACTGCAACACTCTTGATGGTAATATTCTCCACCGCCTTTTTGCTTTATAAATTATATCAGGTTTTAAAGTGTGTGTCCCAGGATGATGGGAAAGTGGTAGGGCCTGGGAAGGACAAAGGAAGAATTCCCACGGTTTTAAAATCAGAAGACTTGGAACTGATCCACCAGACGTTTAGCCGGGTTCAGATTCAGGGACGTTTGACAAAGGCAGCGGGTGGAGAGGATTCGTTTGCCTTGCAGTTAAGTCAGGTTCTGTTGGCACTTCCAGTAAAGCAGTCAAACTGGGTGCGAGAACTTTTAGAAGAGCAGTCAGGGTTACCCGTATTGGTGGAGGAATGTCTGGATTGGATTGACCATGCAGCATATCCAGATGAGGCGCAGGATTCGGCCTGGGCGGCGTTACTGCAGTGTGGTCAAGGGAAGAAGTCAGTGGAGGAGTATGGCCAGATGTTCCGCGCATTGGCAAGAGCAGCAAAGGCACCTGAGTCTCAGCTTCCACGCATGTTTCGCCTAAACTTGCAAGCTGATTTATTATTGGCAATGGCGGCGGTGAAACCTGCAGCGACATTGGAGGAAGAGGTGGGTTTAGCCTTGCAGGTAGAGCGACAGTTGAGTTTGGTACAGTCCTGTTAGAATTTGTGCGACCCCCAGGGGGATTCTGAGGACAGAGTGGTGGAAGAAGGGCAGATTCAGAGCCCATACATGGTTCTAAGGAGTTTAGCTATGTGGAGGAAGGAAAGAAGAGTCAAGGAAATCCTGAGGGTATGGTTGAGGATCCTGAGGCTCAGAATAAGAAGGCTCCTTATAATTTTCGCAAGAAGCCGGTGAATCCAGTGCCTCAAAATAAACCGCTTACTTCATCTTATCCTTATCTGGTTTTGCCCGTCAATGTGCTTGTGGGGGATGAAGAAAGGGATTGCGGTGAAGTTCTAGCTTTGATTGACACCAGAGCTGGGGAAAACTATGTTGAGGAGAAGTGTGCAAGAAGCCATGGATTGTCATTACAGAAGGATGGATGGGTGACGTTGGCAGACGCCTCCAAAAAAACGGCGGTATGGCGAGTGCAGGCCAAGGTCCTGTTGAGGCAAGGCCCAGAGGTATTCATGGGGGAGTTTCACGCCGTAGCTCACCTGCCACATTCAGTGGTGCTGGGGATGAGATGGTGGCACCATTTCTGCCCACAGTTTGATATGAAGAGAGAGAGGGTTCTGTTGTCGCCTAGAGGTCAGGGGACGTGTGAATGGACGTTTCAGTCCCAAGATTCGTTGGTGAAGCACATGGGTGGAATCACCTCAAGTGTGTCAGTGGAAGGATTGCCGAGGGAGTATCAGGATTTTGCAGAGGTGTTTGAGCCTAAAGGTGATGCGCCTTTTTTGCCTACAGGGGATTTTGCATTTGGATTTCAGTTCAATGAAGGCTCTGAGTTACCAAAGGGCTGTCCAGTCTATCCGTTGAATCCATGGGCCCGAGAGGCATTGGAGGATTATGTCCATAAGATGCTGGATATGGGTTTGATTGTGCTACCAAGTCGCCGGTGGTTTCGCCAGTCCTGTTGGTTCCCAAGTCAGGGGGGGGAGTTACGTCCTTGTGTTGATTTCCGACGCCTTAATGAGGTGACGGAACCTGACCCCTATCCAATGCCACTCATGGAGAACATTATGCCCATGATCTCCGGATGTGGGGTGTTCACCAAATTGGATTTGGTGGACGCTTTCAATCAAATTCCTGTTCGCCCTGAGCACCAGCGGTATATGGCATTCAAACGTCATCTGGGAAACTTCGAGTACAGGGTTATGCCATTTGGGCTATGCAATGCCCCTGCAGTTTTCCAGCGCATGATTGATCATGTATTGGGGGACTTAGTGGGTAGGTGTTGTGTTGCTTATATGGATGACATCCTGGTGCTTTCCAGATCGGCACAGGACCATGTGAGGGATGTGAGAAGTGTGTTGGAGGTGGTTAGGAACGCGGGCTTGAAGTTGAAGCCATCCAAGTGCGAGTTCAATAAGGAATCGGTGTCCTTCCTAGGGAACGTGGTCCTCCAAGAAGGGATAGCGATCTGTCCTGAAAAGTTGCGGGCGGTGCGGGAATGGAAGGCTCCTGGGAATAGGACTGAAGTGCGAAGTTTTTTGGGGGTGGTAAATTTCGTGCGGAGGTTTTCTAGGGATTTGGACCAATGGGCTGTGCCATTGACAAGACTGATGGGAGACGTGCCATTCGTTTGGGGGGAGGCTGAGGAGAGGGCATTTCAGCAAGTGAAGATGAGTCTGCTGACAGCCCCAGTTCTGGCACACCCTGACTTAAACAAACCATTTGTGGTAGAGACTGACGCGTCAAATTTTGCATTTGGAGCCGTGTTGTTGCAGGAGGGTAAGGATGGGGTTGAACATCCTGTCTGTTACTTCAGTCGGAAGATTGCACCAGCTGGAACCAACTATCCAGTTTATGATAAGGAACTTTTGGCAATAGTTGCAGCTTTAGGGGAGTGGCAACACCACCTTTTGTATGCCAGGCACCCGGTTGTCATCCAAATGGACCATCGAGCCTTAGAATACTATAAGTCCCCACATCTGATGAGCCAGAGGCAGGCCCAGTGGCACTTAGAGTTGGTTTAATATGACCTGCGGATTGAATACAAGCCGGGAAAACAAAATATCTTGCCAGATTTATTGAGCCATGATTCTGGACTGATGTTTTCTGATGAGGAGTTGAGGAAGTTCAATAAAGCCACGATGTTGCCACAGAACCTGTTTGCAACGATCCAGGGCTGAGAGAAGGGATGGCAGGAAGAATACAGACTGCACAGCAAAGATGTGAGCTGGGCCAACGGATAAGAGAAGAGACAGGAGAAGGTGAGGCAAGCAGGGGGCATGCAGGGATTCTCAGTTTGGGGTGGTATCATATGCCATGAGGGAAGGATTTGGGTCCCTGTGAAGAGTCTGCAACAAGAGGTAATGGCAGCTAATCACGACCATCCTCTGGCAGGTCATCCCGGTCAAGAGAAGACGTTAGATCTTGTTCGCCGTCACTATTTGTGGAGAGGTGTGGGTGCGGCGGTGCGGAAGTATGTTTCGCGTTGTGTGGTTTGCACCAGGGCAAAGGCCCAATGGGTGGCACCAGGGGGGAATTGAAGCTGCTTCAAATTCCTTCTAGGCCATGGTCCTCAGTGAGTGTGGATTTCATCACAGGACTGCCCAAGTCACAGGGGATGGATGCCTTGATGGTGGTGGTGGATCGCCTGACTAAATATGCAGAGTTTTTCCCTTGTCGGTCAACCATTTCTGCAAAGGTGGCAGGACAGATTTTTGTAAATGAGGTTTTCTCCAGACATGGGGTGCCTGAAGAGATTGTGTCGGATCATGGTCCACAATTTACATCTAAATTTTGGCTCCACATGTTGGGGAATCTAAAGATCAAGGCTTGCCATTCGTCAGCATACCATCCTCAGTCAGACGGCCAAACTGAGAGAGTAAATCAGATATTGGAGCAATATTTGAGGTGCTATGTCTCAGGGCGGCAGGATGACTGGGTATATTGGGTGAAGCTGGCTCAATTTGCTTATAACAATCATAAGCATTCATCCATGGGTATGACCCCGTTTTTCGCAAATCACGGCCAACACCCAGAGGGTATGGGGCCCAGGGAGCAAGGTCAGAATCCAGCAGCAGATGAGCTGTCACGAGATACCCGGGACACCCTGGAGCTCCTGAAGAAGAATTTGGTGGTGGCGGTCGTGGCTCATCAGAGGAAGGCGGACTGGCATAGATCTGAAGGTAGAGCTTTCAAGAGAGGTGATTGGGTCTTGGTGAATGCTCAGAACTATGCCTTGCCTGTAAGGAGCCGGAAATTGGGGCCGGTGGCATTGGACCCATATCAGGTAGTGAGGGCAGTGAACGAGGTGGCATTTGAGCTGAAGCTCCCAGAAGGGTCAAGAGCCCATCCGGTGTTACATGTATCACAGCTCAAGCCATTCTTTGGCCAGCCACCTGAAAGGGCTTCTCCTTTATTTCCAGCTGGAGGAGGAGCCAAAGAGTATGAAGTTGAGGAGATTCTCGACACCAAAGTGGCTTGAGGACGTCGTTCATTCTTGGTACATTGGGTGGGTCATCCTATTGAGGAGTCCACATGGCAGTCAGCTAGGGATTGTGCCCAATGTCCTGAGAAAATCCAAGAGTTCTTCCTGTCTAGGGGGGTGATGTGACAGTTGAGGTCTATCCTCAGCATCACATTGCCCTGATCTTTAGTAAGACAGGGCAGGATGTGTCTGTATGTATGGAGGAGGAGGGGGCGTTGGTTCTGGCAAGGACGCCTAAGGGGCTGGAGCTTGGAGTAGGCCAAGGAGCAAGATGGGCGTCCAAGTCGGAACAAAATGGAAAACGAGTAAGATGGGTAGTTTCAAGATTCGATTTGTATTCAAATCAAGAATGGAATGAAACAGGTGCTTGGGAGTTTCGCGGTTCAATTAGGATTTGAAATGGAACTGGTGCGGAACTGTTGAGGATTGGAACTGGTACAGAACCATTGAGTAAAGATTCCGCGATCCTGCTGTAAAGTTTGCACCAAACATCATTCAAGTTGGCACCATAAGCTTATATTATAATTTATTTTAGCTTTTAGCATGTGTATATGGAAGGAACTGGGAGCTGGAGGCTTCTCAGTTCTGTTTTCTATCAACTGGCTAAATATTAAATAAAGAACCTAAAATTCATATATTTATAGTTTGGGTTTATTTTAAAGGTATTGCCTAACTGCAGCCATGTTTGGCTTAAATCAACAAGAATTGACTTTGAGAGTGAGCTTGGGAGGGCTATTGCCTCCCTTTATACCTTGTCTTGGAGTCAAGGCATGTTGCTGGGGTTAAGTATACTTGCAACTGTTTTCCAGGGGGTGCTTGTCCAATCTTGTAGCGCGCGCACCAGGAGAGTAGTATCAGGTGTCCTGTCAGCCCTATGGTCTTTAACATGGATCCTGTTGCCCAACTCATTCGTGGCTCATTGGAAGGAGCCAGTGCGTTACAAATACCACCAAGGATCTAATCAAAGTGGCCAAGTACTATACGCTATACATGAGAAGGTGGTATTTGGCCCAGCTGTCCCATATTCCTTCTTGTGTTCCAAGTCAGGCAAGATCTTCATCCTCTTCACCAGTTTGGTTGAGACAACATTAATGAGCGCTCCACTATCAATAATCGCCCTCATTCATATTAAATTCACTTGTATGTCTATATATACACTCAGAGTATGGTCAGATAGTGTTAACTGAGTGTATAGCGGCGTTATTAGCCAAATTGAGGGTGTGAATGATTTGCGCCAATAAATCTGGAAATAATTCCTTTATAGTTCTGAGGGGGATTGACAGGTTTGCCTCATCTAATCGGACTTCAGACAATATTTGGTATTATATGCAGCTTAAATCTTGTCTGCTAGTTGTTAAGTGTATGCCCGGGCAACTTCCTTGATTAGCTCAGGTCAATTCCTTTAGCCTGAATCTTGTTATCACATTCACATCCAAATTAATTACTTGATACAGTCGATCCTGTATGTCTTTGTCCATGAACAGATCACTGATTTCAATTTCCTCGTGCATGATATTGGGAGGAACAGGCTTCTCTGCAGCTCTAGACTGTTCCCCATCTAGTCTGTGGGCCCTTTTCCTGACTCTTTTGTGTCAGAAGATTCTTTTGCTTGGACCGTATTGATTTGATCCTTTGGCTTCTTGCAATTTACAGCGAAATGTCCCTTCCCTTCACATTGATAACAGAACTTTTCTTTCTTTATTAATCTATTTTGAACTCTTTGGGCTTATTCCCAGGCACAGTTTGATTGTTCATTTCTTTAGCACCCTCGTTCCCCTTCGTGGGATTTGAATTTTTTGGGTTGGATTTGAAACTTCTGTTTGAGGCATCAAAGGTTGCTCTAAAATTTTAAAATTATCTACCATCTGAGAGGTGGTAATTTCTGTCTCAAACATGGAAGACATTATCCAGTGCAAACACGGTAGGTCCAAAGGGCCACTTTTAATGCAATTTTGGAATTAAAGTCGTCCTTTGCCTTTGCTCCAATAAGGATTTATGACTCCTGGTAGAAACAATTTGTGAAGCTTGCTAAAGATTCATCTTTATGGAACTGGATGCCCATAAACTCTTGTTTGCGCTTTGACATGCACATCAAGATTCTTAATTCCTTCATTATGGCCATCTTGGCCTCTGCATATATTAAGCTGTCCCCATCTAGGTGGGGCAACACTAGGTTTTGGCAATTGGTGTATAGGCAATTCATCACCGTCAATGCCTTTTGTCAATCACTATGGCTGTACAGATGTGCTATTGAGCAGTTGAAAAATGCTGTGGGCATTATACTGATGGAAAGTTGCAATTTTGGCATTGCCTTTATTCCTCAGAGGTATATCTAGCTGATTCTTTAGGTTTGGCCACTCAGAACACTTGGGGGTAATTTCAGGAGTCATCTCCAAAATAGTGGCAAAAGCAGGCGGCATGTTTCTTAGGGTATTCGACTTCCCAGTTATAGTACAAGGAGTTCTTTCCTTGGCATCAGTTGCTGCATATGGCTCACAATCGCATTTTGTGAGTTTTTAGCTCCTCAACCTGTTTGATTAATCACTCAATTTCAGCGCTGAAATTTCTCAAATGAATGCAATCCGCATTCATGCTCTGTCTTCAGATATAAGACTTCTCTAGTCAAGTCTCCTTCTTTTTTCTTTAATGACGTTACTTTTCCAAGTAACTCATTCCCAATTCTCATGACATTATCAATCCCCTCCACCACCATGGTGACTCTTTCTTCCAAGGCTGATAATTCTCAATGATCTTCTAAGTTTAGGGCGTTCTTATTAATGGTAGTTCACTCCATCCATAGTTTTCTTAACTCATCTTTAAATGACATCCTTCTTAGTTCTTCTACTCAACTTTACCCCCTGTAATGAGCACCACTTTGTAAAAATTTATAGGTCTTGATTACTTTTGGCCAATAACCCCTATAAACTTAAGACTTGCACGGGTTTGGGTTTTGTGCAATTTGTCCACGTTGTATAGTTGTCGATATAATCAGTTGATAAATAGTTTTTGACTATTATCCATAGTTGAATGGAAGTTCTAGACCTTGGACCAACGCTTGGCCAGTATTCTACTCAAAATACTTAAGATGTCTCAAAACAATAATTTTTCCCTCATATCATCTAACCTGATCTTCTCTTGTATTTCTGTTGACAGTCTCTCTTGTTTGACACACAGTCAGCAGCAATCCCCAATTTGTTTCCACTTCTTCTATGGATCTCCTCTCAGATCCTTACTCTTTTCCTTAAAGAGTCTCCCAATTATTTTACACATCAATAATATCTCTGAGAAAGAATGGAACAAATGAATGCTGATAAAGTTTACTTAGCTGGTATATCTACTGTATACTGTATTAACTGTTTTTTATTATAAGTGAAACTTAGGGAATTTATAGTGGGGGATTCGGCTGTCCAAACCTCAGTTGACATCTCTTCAATTAAAATGGCAGCCTTTGCTATTGAATCACCCATCCTCATCTCATCAGTAATGGTCTTCCCCATCCTGGCTAGGATCCCATCATCAGACATCCTTATGACCTAAAACAGAAAGAGTCAGAAAACGTGTCTCTAACGTTTTCCTCTAAATCCAAGAGAACCAAACATGTTTGGCAAGCGACCTGCTTAGATAATGGGACTTGTTACCCATTAAGGAAGGTCTTGAACCAACTGATCAATTTGCTAGTTGCAGGCGGCATCACTTGCCTCACAACTCACAACTTACATTTCCAATCAGTCAGTGATGAAATCTGACAAATCATAATTGGTACACCTGATAATTAATCACTATCAGATGCCCCTATTTCATTGGCAACTCTGTCCAACGAGATCTTAAGCATTTGTCTGGATTGATCCTCAACAGCTCTGACCAGGCGAATATCTTAAATCCTTTAAACATAGTCACCCCAAATCAGGGTCAACCAATTTCCAATTCACATCACACATGGAAATTATCTTTTAGCAGCGATTCCTGGTAATCTAGCCAGCTGAGAATATGGGCAAAATCCTTTAAGCTCTATTCACAGCACTTCATTATGTTTTGTGTTATAAGCTGTGAGCCTGCAGAAAATGATGTACCTTCTTCTATTCAAGGAAATAAGAGGGGGGGGGGGGGGGGGGGGGGGGGGGGGGGGGGTCCCGCAGATTTCTTGCTCTAAATTGGGCTGTTACAAAAAAATTTTGTAGTTAGCTCTCTTCTTTGGAAAACAAGAACTGGCAGATAAAAAATTTAAGCACTTAACAGCCCTAGAACACGGTAATCAGCAGAACCCCTCTGCTTGTTTTGCTAAAATACCTAGTGACAGTTTTCTCACTTTTAAAATTCCCTAGTTTGGATCTTTGGGGGTTTTTGCGTTGAGGTAGTTGTACATAAGGTTAAAGTCCGGCAATAATTGACACTGGATCCCTTTTGGGGCGTTATTTCCCCTCTTGATTTAGAAAAAAGCAAAAAAATGGCTTAAACTTGATTCACAAAGCTAAATATGGGAAAAATTAATCAGTAAACTAAGGCGTTAGGAGCATATTCTTTACCCCTTTAAGAAAAATTTTTTTAAATTTTACTGTCCCGCCATTTTATTAGAATTTGTTACTTATTAGTTGCTTATTGTGATAAAAGATTCGAAGTTTAACTACATCATTAATCACAAAAGAAATACCTGTTCCTACAAAGGGTATTGGATCATGTTAACATTTGAATTCCCTGTCAATAGAAAAAGGACCCCCAAAAAAGGGGGTGCCTCCTTGAATACCCGTCCTCCATTTAAAAAAGTTGAATCCAAGTCCAAGGGGGAAAAACTAATTTCCCCAAGGGGGCAGTGGATCCCAAAGATGGAACCCGTCATATGCCCCACACCCTACCCAAAAAACCCTTTCCCAGCTCAAAAGTTTTTGTGGATAGGGGAATCAAATTTCTCCCCCCTTCTAGTCAGGCTTTGGAGCTAAGTGGACATTAAACCCTTTAATTAAAAATCTTTGACCTGCTAAGGTATCTTGGATCCCGCCTGGGGGGAAATCTATCTCTATCTTATATTTTGAATTTAACAAAAAATACCTAAGTCCCTCAACATCCCCCTTATCGCTTATATAAAACTATGCCCCATTGAGAATATCCCAAAGTGACTTTTTTGTGGTTACAAATTTATATTTTGACCCCCCTACCCACCATAGCTCTGGTAAAAAGCAGGAACGGAATAATCTTACCCCAAACAAACCCCAGAATGACAAAGACCTCCTTGAAAAAGTATTGCGTTTTTTTTTTCCTGGGACCAAGTGACTACAAAAAAATTGTCCAGTTAATTCTCCAATTTGTTACTGAGGCTCACACCCCATTTAAATCACAGCCATACTAAAAAATCCAAAGTGGAGGAAGCTCAAGTGGCCTTTGAGTTATACCCTGTTAAAGGCTAGTTTTCTAGTCCCTTTTTAAAAAACCCCATGGGCTTCCCTTCTCTTACTAGTTCAGAAGAAGGATGGTGGCCACCATTTTGTCATGGATTTTGCTGACTCAATTATATCTTTTAAAAAAGACAGCTATCCTTTTTGATAAGTATAGATGAATCCTTATGCTTGATGTTGGGGTCCCATTATTTCTTGGTTTTGACCCTGCCAGTGGGTACTAACAAGTTGACTTGTCATTGTAAGATTATGAAAAATGCACCATCCCCCAAATGAAGGAGTATTCAAGTCCATTAAGACCCCCAGGGTTATGTATCGCCCCTACTTTTTTTCAACACCCATGGACGGACTCTTGGGCGTTTTAAAAAATGCTCTGGTGCTAGTTTACTCAATAACATTACTTTTTTTCAGGATCCTTTCCCAAAAACATATGAACCACCTCAGGCAAGTCTTTCGGGTGGTTCGGCAGTTGTTTTTAAAACCCAAAAACCGCCCAAAAATTCTCTTTCTTTCATAGTGAGATGGAGTTTTTGGGCCATAAGGAAAGTAAAGCCGGAATACCCCTGATGGAAAAAAAAGGTCCTTTCCATTTCCAAAATGCCCCCCTAAACCCCTACATGATGTACAAATTTTCTTAGGGAGGGTGGTATATTATCACTAGTTTATCCCTCACTTTGCAGCCATCTCTGAGCTTCTAGTGTATCTATTGAAGAAAGGGATACCCTTTTCAGTGGAAGGGGGGCAATAGCAGGCCTTTTACCTACTATATGTCTCTATCTCCCCACTCCCCAGTATTTTTTCCCACCCAAATTTTGTAAACCTTTTCTTCTTTTTACTGATTCTAACGATATATCCATTGGGGCCATTCTATCCCAACATGATGAAAACTTAGTTGCCCATCTTATCTTCTACTATAGCTAGACCTTATCTAGCTGAATGCAACTATAGTGTTACAGAATGCAAATGCTTAGTGGTCCTACTGGCTATTAAGCATTTCGTATATCTATATGGAAAGCATTTCACCATATTAACTGACCATGCCTCCTTTCATTTGGCTGTGATATGAAGGACCTCGATATTATGCTTAATAAACATTAAAATTCAAAACTATGACTTTTCTATTATCCACTGACCAGACACACACCAAAAAGTGGATTGCCTATCATGGCTTCCATACTAACTTTAACTGATTTGAAGAGAATCAACTCTATGACCTCTAGCACAATCAAATTTATGGAAGGATGAATCTCCAACCCTTCAGAAAGAGTTATCAAAAGAATCTGCAAACCTCAAGTCAATAACGGCCAATTGTGTAAACTTATGTCCAAAAAATGGGTGCCCTATGTATGACCTTCAGCTCAAACTAATGTCATATTGGAGGGACATTGGCAAGTCAGCCATGGAGGAATTTGGAAAACTTACCAGTGGCTTAAAACTCAATGTTATTGGAAGGAATGCTTGTTTTCAATTCAGGATGTATTAGAGTCCTGCCTGGTATTTAAAATTTAGGCTGGTCTTAATCCACAAAAACAACATCCAGTGGTTCCACCTTACAAACCCTTCCATACTATTAGCATTGATGTTGTAGACCTCTCTCTCAAACCTCTAATGATCCTCAGTTCCTCCTTCTAGCCGTGAACCATAGAACTAAGTGGATTGAAGCAGTATCCCTACTCTCAGCAGCTTCAGCAAAGGCTAATACAACGTTTTTGCATAATCAGATATTCACCCAACATGGGTTCATTAACATCATTATTTCAAAAAACGGCAAAATTTTTGATCAATGCTGGTGAAATTTAGTCAGCCTGATGGGAACCACTCAGGTATTCTTAACCCCCCTACCATCCTGCAGCAAAGGAATGGTAGAGTGGGAAAATGGTACCCTAACTACAACCCTCCAGAAAATGGCTATGACTGGCCCCCTTTTTGGGCCCCCAAAATTTGCCTAGTGAAATTCTGTCCTATAGGATAGCCCATCATTGAATAATCAAAGGGGTCCCCCTTTCCAAATTTTATGGCAGAAATTCCCATCTACCTTTTAAATTACAGGCTATGCTTGACCCAAAACCCCCCCAAAACCCCCGAAGTCACTATGCAAAGTATTGCCAGTGAGATTATTTGACTTCAGGACCTGGCCTTTAAAAAACCAATCTTACAACTAAAAAGAAACTAATCAATTTAATAATAAGCATGAATCCCCGCCCCCTTTTAACTGGGGGACCTAGTCCTTTTCTACCACCATAGGTCATGACCCAAAAATTGGGGACCTACTGGTCAGGGCCTTACAATGTAATCTATAAGTTGGGCGAAAACTCAATCATAGGGGCTATTCATTAACACAGTAGCAAAATCCCTTCCTTTTTCACTTTCTCCCTTTGTTTCCCTTCCCTACCCAAAAATCTGAGGGGGGTTGTTAAGATTCTAACCTAATTGAAGATTTGGATGTGCTGGCTGATGGGAATCAATCCCAAACTGGCCAAATAAAACATCAGTTGTGGAAAATTCCCTGAAAATATTCCGGCCCCTTTAAATTGGGGGTCAACCCAACATGTGGTTGACTATTATCTCTCAGAGATTTCTGATTTTTGGGGGACAAACCGTCCCTGCAGCAAAATTTAAGCCTATATGACTAAGATAACTAGCCCCGCCAAAAAATGATTTGTTATAATTTAAAAGATCTTAGCTTGAAATGCTTGGATTTTGATTGAAACACCTCCCTGATTTCCCTTTTATTGCAGTTTCTAAGGGTAAAAAAGTTTACTCTCTTCTTTTTTCAATGTTATGTTAAAATTAGTCAATGGTTATTAGAGAAATCCACTTCAGACTTGGGATCCTTTGTAAAAGGGTTATTGACCAAGAAAAGCACAGAATGTATATTCTAACACCCAGAAGCTTTGGGTCCTCTGGCCTCAAATATAAAAGGGTACGTGGTACCCGCTCATGACCCTACAGTAGTGTTGTGGGTTTGTCTGTAAATCACCGCAAAAAAATGAGAAAAATCTCTTGTTCAGTTTATCAGGGTATATCCATAATCAAGGAAAATTGCATTGGAGAGGGTTGAACAAAATAAGCTGTTTGTTTTTTAGTTTCAGCCCATTTTCTTTTAAATGCTGAATAAATCTTCTTCACGGGGATCGCTTTAGGCATTACTAGTTCTATGGATTTTTGACAAGCCCTAGTGGCTCCTTGGTATGCTTATGCTTAGGGGGGAAAATTGCAATTTTGGTAAATAGGAAAAAGTTGTAAGGTTCCCGTTTTCGGGCCCCTTTAGTGGTGCGGTACTACCTGGAGCTGGGAGCAGTTGGCTGAGAATTTCCAGATTGGTTTGACCAGTTTAGATTGGAATAAACAGTAAATAAGGGGAGGGCGCTAATATATCATCATCCCAATCCATGTTTTTAAAAAATGATCCACTTTTTTGGGGTTTATCTAGGGGTTTAAAAAATCCAAATAATTTTTTTTCTGGTATCTTCAGCGAGATGAGTAAATTTAATAAAATCCCTTTTTGGGGTTTAAATTGGATAGATAAAATTAAACTAGTGCAAAGTGATGAATTCCCATTAAGTAGTTTTCTACATAGAAATTATGATGGCCAATTTGGTTATCTGTGAACCATATGAGTCATCTGATTTTCTTTGGGGGAAAAAAATTGATAAACAGTTGAATTGCCTCTATAAGGGGGTTAGAAATATAAACATTAGCTATAATAGGGGGGGTGAAAACCGACTCAACAAGGGGGGAGTTCCTAAAGAGCTGAGGTGTCTCTTTTTATGTTATTAAAAATGCATAGCGTGTTCACATGGTGGAGGGGGGCCCCGCAGTTTGTTGGGAGGTAGCCCACTGATCTGGTAACGTGCAGGTTGTAGAGGTGTAATATGGTGAGCTAATGCTTGGGAAAATGCCTCATATTCAGGGTGGCTGCTTTTGCTTCTGCTTCCCGAAAGTGGTGTTATGGTTGAAATATGGTTGGCAGCTAAGGGTTTTTTCTTGTGATCTCTGATTTGTTTATAGAATCAGTTTATAATTTAGTGGTCCTATATTATTGTTATTAATTTTTAATAAAATCTCTCTAGTGTTTAAATTTCAGTTTTGATTTTATTTTTAAAAAGTGACCTTGAAAGAAGTGAATTAGATAAAACTTGTATGGGGTTTACATCATAGCTTAAATCTTATTATGCTCAAGCAATTAAGATAAATGAAAGGGCTTTTTCTTTCTTGTAACAATCACTTTAGTTACTACAATTCGATTTGAACAGCAAATTTGGATAATCACACACAGGAAGATGGTGTTTAATAACAAAAATAATACAACATGGGCGTGTCACAGCAAGCGGTGCACTTAATGGTGCAACTAAGGGCAAGCGCCCTGGAGGACCCAATCTGCAAAGAAATCGCAAACTCAGACACCATCTGGGTTTATGTTGTTACTGTAAAAATACGCACAGCAAATAGCGCATTAATTCAATCAACCTTTGGTAAAGGTGGAACATGGGGTAGACTCTTCCTTGAGTGAGTCACCGACCATGTGGGGAGAAAACATGGCACAGCCCTCCCTTTTCCCTCACACGCGGTGTGCATAGCCGCCAACAACATGGGCCGCGGCTGGATTATTTGGAACAGCCAATGAAGCCGATGCTGCAGCAAAAGTCTGTTATTAGTACCTATCCAAGGGCAAGTATTATTACTTTTCCACGCACTAGATGGAACAAAGCAAAACTTTGTTCATCTCCTTTGACTCGCTCCCCACCAACCTTCCTTGTAAGGTAATCGAGGAGGAGCTCTGCAAAGGTCTTGTGGCCTACGGAGAAACCCAACAACAAATTACGGGAATTTGCTTAATCCCACCTGTAGGGAAAACTATCCTGTAATAAACCCCTTTCCCCAGGTGGAAGAGGATTTATCCAAAATTCCCCACGCAGCAAATTTCACTTTGCAGAGGGGGGGCCAGTTGCCATTCTGAGTTACCCGGAAGGCACCACCCATTGCAACCACTTGGCTCACTGGGCCAAAGGAAACATCATCCCCTGTAAAAGGGGCTTAAGGGAAAATGTTTTTTTGGGGAAGAAGCTATGGACGAAGATAATAAAATTTTGCCAAAATGACTGATGGCCACCCCCATTCCTGGGGTGAAGATGGACTATACTCCATGTGGCCCCAGTTACAAGAAAACCGTAAAGCAGAAAAAAAAGCCCAAGAAGCAGCGGCTGAAGGGGCCCAACCCGGAATCTGCCTTAACCACGACAAATTCAGGGGGATATTTCAGATATTCACCAAACCAACCAATCAAACAATATCCCAGGTCAAAATTTCACAGTAACCAGACTAAACCCAAAAGGTCATCAGTTGCAATTTTGAGGAACATGCAACCACAATTTTGGGTGTGCGTTGCACAATGCAACAAAGTTGAACCTCAAAAATATTTAAAACCCAAAAACAACCCGCATCAAATAACATGAGACCTGTAGGAAAAGTTTATGCAAATGCAAAAAACCGCTTCCCTTGAATCATTGGTTTAGATCAGGGAACCAACAAGGGAGTGAAAGATTGGAGTACAGAGGAGCATGGCCCAAAAAGAGCGGGTGGGATAGGACCAAAGGGGCCTCCCCAACCTCCCCGGGGCCCCCGGCACCTCAGTGTCAATAGGAAGTTAAATTCGCGGGAGCCGGGCTTATACATCCCAAGCCAAAAAGCTGGCATTCCTGCAAAAAATCTTTGAATCTTGGCCATCCAAAAAACCCACTGCCCACAAGGGAAGAAGAATCCCGGTCAACCGGGGCGCACCATCACAATCAGTATGGACTCTCACTGGGGGGATAGTCCAAAAACAAAAAAATTTAAAATTCAAATTCATCATCACACTTGCGGTCAAGTCCTGGGAAAAACACATGCCAAGATGAAATAATTTCTTAATGTATCTATGCACCGTACTGCAACTGAGGAAAAAAAAAAAATTTTAAAAATTTCTACCCTCACCCCCCCAGATATCATCATGTTAGGGGATTTCACTGCTGGGATAACCCCAAAACAGATTGATGGCCTAATCCCGGGGGTACCCCCCTGACACATGAATATCGCACAATGAAGGCATCTCTTGGCTTTCAGGATGCTCTTCCCCCCAATTCACCAATCCCTTTCCCAATGACAAGACCCAACATAGTGAGGAAATGCCCATATCATGGGTTTTTTGACCACATCCTCATCCCACAATCCCACCCTCAAGGATCTCCAATTTCAACAAAAAATTTAATTTTTTTGATCACCGATTAGTTATGGTGCAGTTAGGCAACCCAATCCCACAACAGGTGCGCCTTGGAGAAACTTCACCCCGAAAATATAAGATTGCCTGAGATATC
>JAKSZP010011384.1:0-23930 GCA_022478985.1 Massospora cicadina | reverse complement strand
TTAAAATCTGTCCAAATTCGAAAGAAATTTGATTTTATTGAAAACAACGAATTTGTAGCTCATATCAGATTCCAATAACCACTGAAATCTTCGTGAAGCAACCCCCTATAAATTAAGTCCCTATATGAGAAAGGCTGTGCTTTTCTCAGATATTCTGATCACCCTAATAAAGTCTAGGAATTTTGGCCAAATTTCCTGCATAATTTTTGTTTTCTTGAACAAAAAATATACTTCTCCGACGATTTATGATGGCTGGAGGTCGTTTTCCACTCTGGTTTATACCCCCTGCTGTAAATGAGCCCTCCACCCACTCCGCCACCTATTCCGCCAGCTCCGCCTCCTCATATTTCTCTGGACTTAGCTTTAGGTTTTATGCCACCCTTCCCAGCTCCCAGGGCCTCTTTTTCCTGATGGTTGTGGCCAGTTTGGTGTGCGTTTTTCTCCAACAATTTATATGGAAACACATTACTGACCGTTTAGGACGTCTCTGCGTTTTGTTGGGTCACTTGGCCTTGTTGTATCACCTTTGGCCTGTGTGTTTCCCTCAAGAGACCTCCTGCGCTCCAGTTTCCCTGACAAGTTTCATCAATTGGGTGATGTTGCTCATGGAATACGCCACAACGGTTGTGCGTGGCTATGGCTTCCTCACGGATTTAGTCTTCCCTCAAAGGGGCCTACGCCAAGGGGACCCTCTTAGCCCACTCTTTTATAACTTCAGCCTTGACCCACTTCTTCGAAATGTGAATGCCTGATTTACTGGTGTCCATGTGCAAGGCCAAGCACCAGTCAAGATGTTGGCGTTTTCTGATGATTGTGTAGTTGGGGTGTCTAACAATCATGATGCACGCGCGCTTGAAGCTAATATTTAGGTCTACTCTAGGGTAAGTAATGCTGCACTTAACGCCTCCAAAACCGAAATTATTCTCCTTGGTCAGTATCAAGCATGCTAGGCCCCAGCGCCCCGTTTTCTACCTGCTTCAACAACTTGCTCATGGGATTGCTTGCCCTTCCCACCCTACACCGACCTTTTTGTGCTCCCCTTTGTGCCAATCCACACCGTTGGCCCTGTCTGCTATTTGTGGATGTGGCTGGAGGTGGGAGGGTTCGCCTCAACAGTGATGGAAAACCATATCCTAGACAACATTACAAAACGCATAGCATCCCTCAAAAGCCCTCCAGACCTCCCTTTCAGGCAGAGTAGTGCTAGCCAACTCTATGCTCCTTTCTAAAGTTTGTTTTGGGACACATGCCATCGCATTTTCCCCTTGTTTCTTCAAGTTATTATACGCCCTTCTGCAAGAGTGGCTTTGGTTAGGCTGCCCACCAACGGTGCACCTGGACGTCATGTTTGGCCCTCACCATAGTGGTGGTATGAGCCTGCTCAACTTTGAGGCCCATACTGCCAAAATCCTTAACACCTGGATTGCTGCCGTCACCAAACCTACAATCCCAGCCCAGAAATAATCCCGCGCGGCCTGATCCAACTTCTCCCGCACCCTAGGACTTAGCAATCCTACTCACCCCCACTCCCTTTTAAATATAATGCCTCAAAACCTTCTTCTGTGGACCCACATGGGACGTCACCCCACTTCAAAAGGATCCTCCTCTCTATGTGGAGCACTGATTGGAGAATTTGCATCTGTGGGCTCACCGCCCAGAGGGGGCTCCCTACTCCTCAGTTCACCCAGGAAGCACAATGATTGCCCATTCTGAACGGAGTGATACCCATGAGGTCCCTTACCATAACTAGGGTGGACTATCTGGACATGTTGACATCCCCTACTCCCTTGATACCCAGAAGACTTATGGAAGTACGCCTACCACCCTCTTCTGTAGCCGCATATTCATTCCCTTGTGTGGCGCTGCTTGAGATAGTATACCATACTTCTGAGTGCTCTAACGCTTTGTACTCATCTTGCGTCGTGTGTGGGCATTATGGAATGTTGGTTCACCGCCTGGAAGAGTACCCTCACTCAAAAGTGATATGACATGAGATGCAGCGTCTATTTAGCCAGGATCAGGCTCAGCCCTTTAGCCTGTCTAAAGACATATTTGCTCTGTCCATGTTTTCCCCTCTACCACCTTCCCTCCATGCCTTAGTGGTTGAAATTAATATGTGGACTATCCATACGATTATCTTGGATGCTATCTCAGGCTCCAACCCCACCCTCCAGGAATGCTCTAGCCCGGTTCCAGTCGCACCTTGTGGACCACTTTCAAGAGTGGATGTTTGGGTACCTTCGACCCCATCACCGCCAGAAGGTCTCATCCTGGTTCCCGGTTTGGTTCAACATTTCATATCCCTTCCTACATACATGCTCAATAGTGGCGCAAGCCCCTACACATGCAACCCCTTCCTTCTCTTGGCGTTCCCACTGGCAACAAGAGATAGTGTCTGCTTCTCTGGGGGTGCTGTCATGGTAATGGCAAAAGAAGTTTATACCCGCCTACCAATCGGAATGTTTGAGCACCCAAAAGGCAAGCTGGAATGCCAGGGGCATTACCAACCGTGCAACTTGATATTGATCTGGGAAGTGTAATACAACAAAGTGGTAACATAGCAACAAGGCAAGGATTACTCGCTGGATACAATTGGCATCAGAGGGAGCCATGGTGACCAAAAGAATTGGTAATGTCCACCAAAAAAGTGGGGAGATGGACCATCAGAGAAATGCCATCAGGGATGTGGTAAAAGGGGAAAAATAAACAGATAAAAATATCTTTTTTGGTAAATTTTTATTGGGAAAGGAAAGTAAGAAAATCGACCAACAATTTTCTCAGTGCCAAGCAACTGATTAAATAGTGATCAGTTGGGTAGTGACAATGATGTGGGCAGGATCCACAAATTCAGCCTAAGCAGCGAATTGGATGGTAATGGGGGGTTTATTCTTTGGGAACCAACATTGCAAAATTTGGTGGTGGGCCAAGTCTCTGTCAGTTTGACCTCAAACGTCTGGACCAGGGGTCAATTATGTTTCTGACAGTTAGCATGACAGCATTTGGCCTGACGAGCGACGGGAATCCCCCAAGGCCATCCAATATAAAGATGGGACCATTTGGTTAGGAATGGGTTTGGGACAGCCAACCCACCCGCGCTTGGTCAATTAACCATTCATTTAGTCAATAGAAACCCATCGGGTGCAATGCCCAAATTACTATTGGAGGGTTTCAAACTCTTGTCGATGGTGCCCAATATTTGTTCTACTGACTTTTGGGTTGAATTGGAACCGTTGGGCGATCCAGCTGATATTTCATTCTTCATGCTTTTACAGCCATTTGAATTTTGGCCATCAGCCCGATTGCTGCCCGAATTAGATCCAACTGATTTCAGTTTGATAATATCGGCACAGATTTCACAGATTCCCCACAACAGTTCTGCCAAGGTGAGTGAGGGAATTGGGGGTGGGATCCAAAGCAGATGGGCTATCACCCATCGCTCATCAACTATGTGGGCGAGATCGCCCTGGATGATGAGGGGTACCGCCATCCTCTTCAGTGTTTTCTTATTTGGGAACGGAAAGATAGCTCAATTGAGAGCCAAAGGGCACTTCCCAAGACTTACATTACCCTTTCCTTTTCCCAAAGGGACAGACCCCCCACCAGGAAACTGCACCAGAGCCACGTTCTTATGCGCTTTGGGTAACTTGATAGCCATAATTGTCATGGCCTTCTGTAGTGGGCGGGGAGCCTCATGGTGGGATATGTGGAAAGCGTCAACCAGGTCCATACAATTTATGCAATCGCGCGCCTTGACCCAGCTGTTTTTGTAATCTGGATATTTTTTCCAGGCCACCAGGTATTGGACTGATCATCACGACTTACAAGATGCCAGGATGGCCTCCAATTAGCTTCCTCCTCATTTGTTGACAATAATTGGTTCTGGGTCCATGGGAATCATACCCTTGAAGGGTGACAGCTGGGATACATGGAAAACTGGGTATTGCTTCCAATGTGCGGGAAGCTTCAACCAAAACGCCCCATTACCCAATGCCTCCTCCACTAAGTGGGGACCTGAACACTTGCTGCAAATTTGCCGGAAGGGGTTTGGATTCACAAATGGCGGGTATCAAGCATGACGTAAGAACCCACCTTAAAGTCATGACCTGGAAGGCGCTTACGGTCTGCAAATTGCTTATAGTCATCGATGGCTTTAGTAAGGTGTTCCTGCACTAAAGCTTAGGTCGATCATATATGGCCAGCATGATCCGTGGCAGCTTGCACTTCTGGCTGCAAGCATGCTCCAACTGAGAATGATGGGTTATAGCCCAACGTTGATTCATATGGTGAAAACCCCGTGGAAGCGTGAGTCCCATTATTATATGCGAATTGGGAAAAGAAGCAGGTCATCAGCCCAGGTATCTTGTGCTGCTACCGCATAACAATGCAGGTACTGTTCAAAAACTTGGTTAACCCACTCGGTCTGGCCATTGGACTGGGGATGATATGCCGTGGATTGACAGGGGGTTAACTTAAGGTTTAACAAGATTTCACTCCAAAACTGGGCGGTAAACTGGGTACTACTGTCACTAACGATTTTCTGGGGAAGGCTGAACATTGAAAACACATGGTGAACAAATAGACGCGCCGTTTCTTCTGATGTAATCGCAGAAGTACAAGGAATAAACAGGGAAAATTTGGTAAGGCGATCTACTACCACCATTAGCACTGTGAACCCATTGGAGCAGGGGAGTTCAACAATGAAATCTATGGATACTGAGGACCATGGCTCTTCCACCAGTTGTAAAAGGTGCAGAAGGCCATTTTTTCCAGAATGATCCAACTTGGCCCTAGCACAAGTAACACAATCGGCAATCTAAGTCGGAACCTCTTTGGTCAGTCCTGCCCAATTAAAGGTTTGCTTGATCAGATCAATAAATTTCTTGTTACCAGGGTGTCCGACTGCGGGGGATCATGGTGTGCGCAGAATATGTTCAGGCGGAAGGAGGGAGGGACCCAAACACTAGAACAAAAGTAAATGAGACCTTCTTCTAAAGAATATAGGGAGTGTTTGGGACTTGAGTGAGTCAAGTGTTCAATCAACTCCACACCCTCAGGGCAGGCCGTTTGACCAGCTAACACCTGGGCTAATAATGGATCGTTGGGTGACAACGCAGCAGAGGAAACAACAGAGGGAGCGATCAATAGGATTTGAGTGGCAGGAATCACGGTAATGAGATCCTCTTCCTCAGGCTCTGAGGGGCAATGAGTGGGACTATGGCTTAGGAAATTGGGAAGGACATTTAGCGCACCCTTGATGAATTCATATTTGATGTTAAAACTGCACAGGTCCTGATAGGTTTGGGCTTGCCGGTATGCCAATTTTTTGGGGCTTGCAAAAATACAAGAGAGCTTGGTGATCTGTGCGAACCGTTAACTCATGATGAGCACCTTGCAACAGGTACCACCAATGAGTTAATGCCCATGCAAAAACGGCCGGTTCCTTGTCATAAATGGCCCAGGACTGCTCCATACTGGTGAATTTTTGGGAGACTTAAGCGAACGGATGTTTGAGGCCATTGTGGTCCTGAAGCAGCACCGCGCCCACAGCTACTGATGAAGCATCACATGTGATGATATACGGTTTGGTGGGATTAGTATGTTTCAAAATGGGAGGAGACATGAACACTTCCTTAATTGACTTGAACGCCTGCTGGCATTTGGGGTCCAACAAAATGGTACGTTTTTCCCTGTGAGGGGGTGAAGCAGAGCGGCCAACTGGGAAAATGTGGGAGAAAATTTCTTTAGGAAAATGATAGTACCCAAGAAACTTTGAAGCTGCTTCTGTTTAGTAGGGGTTGGCCATTTGAGGATTGTATCTAATTTGTTGGGGGGGGATAGCGACCCCTTCTCTAAGTACCAAGTTTCTGAGAAATGTATCCTCTTCCTTGTAAAACTCACATTTGGAAGCTTTGAGGAACAGGCCATATGCAAAGCAATCACCACTGCTTCTAAGTCAATAGCATGTTGCTCGGGAGTTGGGGAATGGACTAGGATATCATCAATATAAGCAATAGCGCAGGAGAAATGGAGATCCCCTAACGCATTGTCAAACCATTCGTTAAAATGTAGCAGGGAATTTTTCAGCCCAAAGGGCATTATGCGAAATTGGAAAATGCCTCACCTCATTTGGATTGTGGTCAGCCATTCTTGTCCTTCCATTACTCAAATCTGATTGAAAGCGTTCACCCGGTTGGCTTTTGAGATCACCTGGGATTTGGCAATTGCCTGACTGATTTTCTGCTCCAGGGGCAATGGGTAGGGATCTGTAACTGTTATTTTGTTAAGGTGACCGTAATCCATGCAAGGGTGGAGCGATCCATCTGATTTCCTTGCAAAGATGATAGGGGAAGCAATGGGAGTTGTTTCTTTGAACAGCCAGCCTTTTTTTAACATATTGTCCAACCAGGTATTGAGTGCAGCCTCTTCCTCCGCTGTATGAGGATACAACGGACAGTTGATGTTCACTAATTCCACGGTTGTTTGAAATCCACAATAATACCTAGAATGTTTAGGTAGACAGTCCGCTTAATTCATATTGAAGATTTCCCAGTATTTCATTAAGCTTTCAGGAAATTGGCCGGGATGCCCACGGAGGTAACCAAGGTAGTGAACGAGCTGGTTCCTTGTATTCTTTTGAGGGTGTCAATCAAATGGAACTTTCTCTCTGAATCATCATTGGTAAATGACAATGTATTAGACTCTAAGTGAATCTTCACAAGTTGTCAGTGCCACCATCCCACACCCAAGATCACCTGGAATACCAGGTTCAGCATGGCCAAAAACCAATCGCAGAAGTTATATTGGTGGATTGAGAAGTGTAACGGACAGCAAATGACATATGAAGACTAATAAGCAGAAGAGGCCACCATTACTGAGGCGCCCACATCCATTTCCAATTTTAACTGTTGTGCCAAATCGATGCTCATAAAGTTCCTTGCTGCTCCAGTATCCACCAGAGCTTCAAAGGATACATGATGAGGACTGACACTGATTCTCATAGGGACAAGGAAGTAAGCGGAATTCTGTTTATCTGGAGATTTGACTAACTTGAGAACAATTGAAGAGATAGCGGGTATGTTGAACCCAGGGTCAGGGTTTTTAGCTAAAACAAAAATTGGGAGTACAACTGTGGGAGAAATCATTTCTTCCGTCTGGTTTTGAACAGAGTTGTTCATAGTTGAGAGGGTAGCCACTGGCCCCAATTCAAAAATCAAGGCGGAAATGGCTGGAAGTAATGGTTGGTCGGTTATGTCATGGTAACGGCAGAAGAAGTTTAGACCAGCCTGCCAGTTGGAATGCTTGAACACCCAAAAGCAAGCTGGAATGCCAGGGGCATTGCCGACCATGCAAATTGATATGGAGCTGGGAAGTGTAATACAACAAAGTGGTAACATAGCAACAAGGTAAGGATTACTCACTGGATCTAATTGGCAACAGAGGAAAGATGTGGTGACCAAAAGAATTGGTAATGTCCACCTGAAATGTGGGGCGATGGACCACCAGAGAAATACCATCAGGGATGTGGTAAAAGGGGAAAATTAAACAGATAAAAATTTCTTTTTTAGTAAAATTTTATTGGGAAAGGAAAGTAAGAAACTTGACCAACAATTTTCTCAGTGCCATGCAACTGATTAAATAGTGATCAGTTGGGTAGTGACAATGACGTGGGCAGGATCCACAAATTTGGCCTAACCGGCGAATTGGATGGTAACTGGGGTGTTTATTCTTTGGGAACCAACATTGCAAAATTTGGCGGTGGGCTGAGTCTCTGTCAGTTCGACCTCAAACGTCTGGAACAGGGGTCAATTAAATTTCTGATGGTTAGCACAAAGGCGTTTGGCCGATGAGTGACAGGAATCCCCCAAGGCCATCCAATATAGGGATGGGACCATTTGGTTGGGAATGGGTTTGGGATGGTCAACCCGCCCATGCTCGGTCAATTAACCATTTGTTCAGTCAATAAGAAACCCATCATGCGCAATGCCTAAATTACTATCAGAGGGTTTTGAACTCTCATCAATGGTGCCCAATATTTATTCTACTGATTTTGGTCAAATTGAAACCATCAGGCGATCTGGCTAATATTCATTCATCATGCTTTTACAGCCATATGATTTTTGGCCATCAGCCCATTTGCCACCCAAATTGGATACAACCAATTTCAGTTTGATAATCTTTGCACAGATTTCACTGATTCCCTGCAACAGTTCTGCTGAGGTGAGTGAGGGAATTGGGGGTAGGATCCGAAGTGGATGGGCTGTCACCCATTGCTCATCAACTATGTGGGCGAGATCGCCCTGGATGATGAGGGGTACTGCCCTCCTCTTCGGTGTTTTCTTATTTTGGGAATGAAAAGATAGCTCAATTGAGAGCCAAAGGGCACTCCCCGAGACTTACAGGTGCCCTCCTATTGCTGAAGTTTGTTTTGTTAGTTTAGCTATCTTATCAGAATTATCCATCCCCTGGTTGGCCTTCCCTAAATAAAATTATAATCAAAATTTATCTGAGGTAAGCTGACTAGGGGATGGACATAACCAAAACAAAAAATAAACAAGAAAACTGAAAAACATGAACTGAAAGCCCTAGATGAGTGGTGTGACACCTAACAAAATGAAAAATAGCCTACCAGATGTAGTAGCAGTGAATTTCTTATCCGACATGTTGGAGGAGGAGGTTGGATCAGGCGGATTATTACTTTTCAGCTTCACCATTGAAGAGGCGAATCAATGCTGAGAGTAAGGGGGTTGAGGCATCAGCAGGATAAGGGTCAAGTGAAATAGTAATAGTTGAGATAGTCATTGGCAATTTGGTCCTGGAGTAAAGCCTCCAGGTGTTTGGCAACATAGTGTTCAGCTTGTATGCGTGAGTTGGGAAGCAGGGCAAATTTTGTAATATTGGCTCTGGTGACACATGTGGGGGGGAAAAATCTGCTAGTGCAGTAACATGATTGACAGCGGAGCTGGCAGTTTAGGTTAATCGTTTTAATTACTCTTTTGCAACATCAAGAAAATTGGGAGGGAATTAGTGTGACGTGTAGCACTTCCTTAAATTCAGCGACAGAGAGTACCATGGCATCATGGAGATGGCAACTCTTGGGTGTGGCCATCGCGGCCTCAGCAAGCTGATGGTCACTCAAGAAAGGGGTATCAGTGGGTTTGGGGACATATTTTCTTGGGCAGGAATAGGGCATTGAATTCTAAACTCAGATACAGTTCTAAATTAATTGGAAAGTTTAGAGGTGTGACAATTTCACCAGATTTAGTTACATCATCTAATAAGTCCCAAGGATTTTGGTTGAGTGGGATTGAGTAGGAGAGATGTGTCTGTGGTTGGGTAAGTTATGGGCGGGAAATTGTTTGGACCGATTTTGGGTCCAAACCTGCTCTCAAATATTTAGATTGTGAGAAAATTAGCTGGCTTGGGTTTTGGTTGCAAGTTTTTGCTGATTTTTTGAGCTCCCAGCTGGAGGGGTGGGGACAGCCAAAAACCCACTTGAACGCTGTTAGTGTGGTTGGGACCATCTAGTACTAAAAAACGCTGTTAGTGTGGCCTCATGGGTGGGGTTGGCTTTTTTTGCATTGTTTGATCTGTATTGACATGCCTTTTTAGAATGGTCCAATTCATTGCAGAAGGGGCAAACAGTGAGGCCGTTATTAATGCGAGCCCAAACGAAATTGTCCAGTGCAGATAGGATATAGGCATGTGTTGGGATGTGTTGGGCTATGGTTGGCTGGTGGGGTAATGGTGGCCATTACCTGAGGTGCCTCTAGGCGCTCATCACCACTCAAGACAAGGAAGTGGGATATGGGGTCTGTACCATAAGTGGACAGCCCTGACATCAATTCTTCATAGAGTGTTTGAGGGGAAAGGTGTGAGGGAAGGTTTGAAAAAGTCACTACAAGTGTGATATCATTGGGGAGGCGTGTATAGGTGGTGGTAATGGATGTGTTTTTATAAATAAAGGGCGTTGCTGCTGCAGCGGCTGCGTCCTCTTCAGTGGTGAATCCAATAGAAATAGCTTTTCTTAAGGGTGGAAGTTAATAACCCTGCTGGTTCAAAGGTGGAAGTTAACAGCTCAATAATTGATTTGTCAGCATATGAGAAGAGATGTCCATACTAAAAGTGGAGTCAAAAGCAAATATTGGATTAGGGTAGGGCTAGGGGGTGGTGGTGGGTTGGGTGGACTCGCGCTAGCTGCAGTACTAAATCCCTTGGAGGGACAGATCAGCCAGTTGCATTTGGTAGGCTGGATGAGCTAGTCTGCACGCGTTTGCATGATAGGTGCTAAACGTTATCAGGTGGAGTACTGCTGCACCGCACTGGGGAAGCAGGTGGTGGATCTGAGGACATGAACTAAGAAATTGATATAGTGAGAAGATGGTGGATAATCAACTTGATTTTTTAAAATCACTTGATAATGATATCAAGCGGAAAGAAAATTGAAAGTGGAAACTTTATGAATCTGTAGACCAGTATTTTTTTATAATACCAATTGCTAATAGATTGACAACAAATAAATTACTAATGATTCAATATACTGTTATTCTGAGTCATTTCTACTTTAATAATATAATTACCTTCAGATGTTAATCAAAGCTATTAGATCATGACAAAATAATCTTGAACTAATCAACATTCCAGAAACATCCCTTTAACTCTCCACTAAATATATATAATGCATTATAAATTAAAATTATACAGCAAAATACTACTAAAATTGTACTGATAATCCTAAATGGGTTACTTATGCTTCCTGAAACTAAAATGACTTAGGAACAATGTCATTATTATATAAAAAAATCCTTTTTTTAATTATATAGTATAATTTTATAATTATCTTCTTATATATTATTATATCTCTTTAAGATCTAACTATTCTCAAATCTTTAATAGAAAAATATTAATAATGCCTTAATCACTTTTTAACAAAAATTTTATTTTATTTTTTACATACTTACCATCATGCCAATTCTTATATGTCAAAGAGTTTAGTGCATGCTGCTACCATATGGGGTTATGGTGTATCGCCTCCTAATGGCTTTTGGCCACTGCTAAAGTGTGCCCAGAATGACTTTGATCCCTCAACACTTCTGGTCACTTATACTTCTCAGGACTTAGCCCTCCATCTCGCATAATCCCAGGTGTTCCCCACAGCCCCTTGTGCTCCCTAAGAGCAAATAAAGTTTGTCCTCTGGGATATATATTGAGTCTCTTCACCTAGGCAGATGTACAATCTTCAAAATGGCTATGTGGTCATGCAACCCGCAAATGTCATGGTTATATGACATGATTGTGAGGTGGATTGTAAGGATAAGGAGTAGATGTTCCCGGCCAAAAAAGTCAAGCTGGTCGCTCTCCTTGC
The DNA here is from genome assembly GCA_022478985.1 of Massospora cicadina. Taxonomy (NCBI): domain Eukaryota; kingdom Fungi; phylum Entomophthoromycota; class Entomophthoromycetes; order Entomophthorales; family Entomophthoraceae; genus Massospora; species Massospora cicadina. The sequence continues at coordinate 12,568 of JAKSZP010011384.1, read as the reverse complement.
CTTTAGATACACCGTTGATAAACTCTGGATTAAGGCCAAACAGGCCCAGGTTAATTCTCAGGAATCGCGTGATAAGGCCCAGGCTTTACATTGGATATTTTGAAGATCCCGTTATAGTTTAAATGATGTCAGTTTGTTACATTTAATTTTTGAATACAAAACAAATTCGTTTATAAATTTTAGTATTACAAATAATGATAGTGTTCAGTTTGTATTAAAATCTCAAATTTTTGCTTACTTGAGATATAAAACTATTATAAAAAGGTGCCTCGTTCTGTTGACCAGAGTCAAATCTAAGCCCAACATTTTTAATTTAATTTATTGCGAAGAAGGCTGACCATGGGACAGACACTTCCAAATTTGACCCGAAAAGAGACAAAACTTATTAACAGGGAAGGCAACCCAGATAAGCAATGCTATCTCTTGTTGCCAGTGGGAACGCCACTTATGGGGAGGGGGAGGAACGTGTGAAGGGGCCGTAGCCACAAATGAACATGTGTGGAGGAAGGGGTCTGATTTGATGAACCAAACTGGGAACCAGGAGGAGACCAGCTGTCGGTGACACAGTGGGAGGTATCCAAGCATCCACGCCTGAAAGTGGTCCACCAAATGAGACCACAATCTGTGGACAGCTTCTGGGAGGGTGGGGGTGGAGCCTGCAATGGCATCCAAGACAATCATGTGGATAGTCCACATGGCAATTGCAACCACCAGAGAATGGAGGGAGGGTGGAAGGGGGGGAGGCCATTGATAAATCAAACATATATTTTGACAGACTGAAGGGATGCGTTTGATTCTGGCCCAGCAGACGTTGAACTTCGCGCCATATCACTTTAGAGGTAGGACACTTCTCCAGGTGGTGGAACAGCGTTCCATACTGGCCACACACAACGCAGGAAGAGTGTAAAGCGTTAGGGCACTCAGCTGTATGGTACACCTGCCTCAGGCAGCGCCACACATGAGAAATAGATTTGAGGCTGCAACAGAGGATGGTGTGCGTATTTCCAGATAGTCTTTTGGGTCTCAGTGGAATAAGGGATGTCCATCATGTCCAGGTAGTCCACCCTGGATAGGACATAAGGTCGAATGGGGATCACGCCATCATGGATGGGTAGCCCCTGTACCTCTTGTGTGAACTGAGGAGAGGGGCGGCCTCTTTGGGTTGTATGTCCACTAATACGAATTCTCCACTCTGCGCTTCGCATGGAGAGTAGGATTCGTTTGTAGTGGGTTTTAGTCCCGTGAGGACCTGTGGCCGATGGGTGTGAAGCCAGGTATTTCATCAGGGAGTGAGGGTTCGATGGATTGTTAAGGCCTAAGGCGTGGGAGAAGTTGGAAGTGGGCATCGCGGGACCAGTGTTGGGAGGGGAGCGTAGGGGCAGTGACAGCCGCAATCCAGGTGCCCAGGATCTTGGCAGCATGGGCTTTGAAGTCAAGCAGGCCTATGCCACCATGATGATGAGGGCCAAACATGACCTCTAGCCATACTGGTGGAGTGTGGCCTGACCAAAGCCATCCTTTCAGCAGGGCATACAAGGATTTAAAAAGCCTGGGAAGAAGGGGTTGGCGTGGGCTCCAAACCAGACTTTGGAGAGAAGCATAGAGTTGGCTAAACCAACTCTGCCAGTAAGGGAAGTAGGGTGGGCTCTGAGGGAGGCGATGCGTTTTGTCACATTGTCTAGAATATGACTCTCCATTACTGCTTATGCGTACCCGCCTGCCTCCACCCACACGCCCAGATGGCGGACCAGCCCTATGGTAGGGCGTGGCATGAAGGGGAGCACCAGTGGGGCGGTGTGGGGTGAGCTGGGCGGACGAGCACGTGTGCAAGCAGATGGGCCGGGCTGGGCACTGGTTGCTGGGGCCCAGCAGTTTTGATACCAACCAAGGAGGATGATTTCAGTTTTGGAGGCGTTCAGTGCAGCATTACTTACCCGGGAATACTCCTGGATGAGAGCTTTAAGTGCGCGGGCATCTTTATTATTAGACACCTCAACCACACAGTCGTCTGCAAACGCCATGATCTTGACTGTGGCTTGGCCTGGCACATGGACCCCAGTGAGTTGAGCATTCACGTTTCAAAGTAGTGGGTCAAGGCTGAAGTTGTATAAGAGTGGGCTAAGGAGGTCCCTTGTCGCAAGCCCCTTTGAGGGCAGACTACTTCCGTTAGGAAGCCAGGGTCACGTACTGCCATTGTTGTAGATTCCATGAGCAGCATCACCCATTTGATGAAGCGAGGGGGTAAGTGGAATTGATGGAGGCAGGCTCTGAGGTATTCCCAGTTTACTCTATCATAGGCCTTTCGTTGGTCCAAGAATACAAGTGCCCCAGAGGCTGTGAACTGCATGCGTTAGCCACAGAGTGCACTTTGTCCCAAATCAACCTTCTAGGTATGAAACCGAACTGTTCTGGGGAGATGGTGGCAGATGCTACAATCCCTAAACGGTGAGCCATGCTTTTTGTTAAAATTTTTGTATCTGTGTTAGTTAAAGAAATGGGGCGCCAGTTGACTATGTCTAGCTTGTCCCCTTTCTTGAAGAGTGTGACAGTGAAGGCCTCTTGTCCTCCTGGTAGGAGGCGCGTTTCCAGAAGGCTCTGGTTAAGTGAGGTAAGCGCAGTGGGGATATATATTTGAGTACTTTTTTATAGAATTCATATGGAATTCCATCTGGGCCTGGGCATTTCCAGTTTGGTGCGCCGCAGATGGCTGTCCATAATTTGTTTGGAGTAATCAAATTCATTATTTCCAGGTATCAGGAAATGGTGCGGATGTGGGCTCAGTTGAGAAATTCCGCCACTTCAGCCAACTGAATTGGATTGGTATAACTCAGATTAATACTTCTGTGTTTCGATTGCCACTTCAGCTGGCGTATCCATGATGGAATCATCCGATCTTCACACCTGTGTGCAGGCCACACTCTGGCACAGTGCAAAAAAGATCTTTTAAAAAAATATGCGGTGCACTTGTCGCCCTCTGTAATGAGTTTGGCTCTGTACTGAACACAAACCCAATGTTTGTGTTGCCTTTTGAGCGCGTTGAGGTGGGCGGCTGCCTCCGTTCACTTCCAGCCCCATGCAGGGCTGTATCCTGTAGCTGGGATGTTGGACTCCAGGTGTGCCAACTCTTCCAGAGCGCGCGAAATGACAGCCAATGTGGTTCATGAGCGTCTGGAGGAGAGGTGGCGAAAGTGGCAGATGGTATCCTCTTTGAAGGCTGCCTATGTGGAGATGGGGTCCGCGCAAAACGGTGCAACAAACTCTTTTTCCAAAGTTGCTGTTTCCACCCAAGTGAAAAATACTGGCGACGCAAGTTTGGGGGGGCGGAGTTAGTACCAATGTGGGGCCTTAGCCACTGTGACAGGTAGGTGGTAGGTTACTGAGACCAGTTGGTGGTTGGAGAATTCAATTTTTGTTGTTTTGAAGTGGGAAATGTGGGGTTGGAACTTCGCCAGCGTAAGGATAAGGTCGATGCAGGACATGGACCTTAATTGGCCATTGTGGACGTGGGGGCGCGTCATGTTTTCAGCAGCGGGGCTATCCACAGCAACGCATCCATTAACCCAAGGGTGGCCTTTAGAACGCGCAGTTCTACATGACCCTGGGTGGCGTGGGAGGAGGAAGGCCATCAGTCCATTGGTGTGTTTAGCCAACAGTTCATGTTGCCAACTACAAAAGGATCTGGGGGTAGCAGGAGGGATTTGACTGTTGAGAATAATTCCTGACGCTCTCATGCACCGTTTGGGGCATAAATGTTGACAATAGCATGCGCCACTTCAGACCACAAGAAAGTGACAATGAGGACTCAGTCATTGAGTAAAGTTTCTGATGATGAAAATTTGAAGAAATTGTTTCTCCTAACTAGCACCCCACAGTGCTCTGACCAAAAGGATAGGGATGGGAGGAGCATGGTTTTCTAAGCCTCCTCAGAACCTCGCGGACAGTGGGACTCCTGGATGGCCAGGATATCCATGGGTCAATTTTGTTGTAAAAAACTCAGTTTCCTAGCCCAGGATGCTGAGGCCTTGAGTCCAGCGATATTCAACGTCCCTAAAGTGAAGGTTTCCCCCTTCACACCTTAGGTGCAAAGGGGTGAGCACCTGGGCCCACTAGCCTCCTCTAGATCCCCACAGGCCTTCATGGCAGTGTGGGTGGTTGCAGCAACGCTATTGGTATTTTGTTGATTTTTGCAGAAAGGTTTGCGTTGGCTTTTGCCTTCACTTTTTGTTTCCCTGACGTCAGATGAATTTTTATGGTCTGGATGAGTTCAGTGCACCAACAAGCGGGTCAAAAAAAATTTTCAGGTAGGTTGGAAACCAAGTTGGTTTTGACCAGAGCTTGGTTGCAAAGATCAGGTGAAATTGAGTTACCCATCAAATCCTCAGATTGGGTGGCCCAATCATCATTGGCTTCCCAATCTGATTGGTTGATGGATTCCCAAGTTGCTTCCACCGCGAAGGTTTTGATGTCCTCCTGACATTGGGATTGTGGGATAGTGGTGGTGACTTTGGCTGCTTCCTTGGCCGCAGCCCTGTGGGCCTGCTTGGCCTTCTTCTGCTCTTGCGGGGAAATAGGTTTTACCAATAGGTAGCAACCTTGTGCTCCCTACGGGAAAGCCTCTTTGGTGCTTGTAGTTTGTTCATAGTGCGCCTCTCCGCTGGCCATGGCCACTGAGGGGTGCTCTTGGAATGTGATGCCCTCCTTGGTGGGGCATGCATGTTATTATGGCTGAACGCATCACAGCGGGTGCAGATGGGGGGCGCGCTGTCCAAAGTTCCCCACAAAGGGTGGGTGGTATGCCCTTAAATGTTAATAAAAGTGGAGTGCGGGATCTGAGTTAGGTCTTTCACGATCTCCTTGGTTGAGTTCAGAACTGCGATGGCTTTGCCAGTGCACAGGTGTGGCATCAGCATAAAGCGTTGCATCTCAAAAGATTGTATTTCGCCATATATGGCGAGACCATCTTTCAGGTGCTGCTCCAAAATAGCACGTTTTACCATAGTAGGCAAAAAGTCAAACGTGAGGAAAATTTGGTTATTTTGTCCATCTGGTGCATTTGGTTTCAACGACCTGTTGCTCTTTGGGAAGGTCAATCACTACACACACTGCAGCAGCCTCATCTGCTGCCTCCTTGTTTTCGAAACCTAGGTCCAGCCAACTGTGTGACATGAAGTGAGGTGCATTGTACACCGCAGTTGGGAAAAAAGTGTGCACATCCCCACAAAAATTTTTCCCATAAAGCTGTTTGTTGGATGTCCAGAAACACGCGGACTCCATATTCCACCGATTAGAGTGGCTGGGAGTGTGGCGTGTTGATGTACTGGTTGCATCGTGTTTGCCATGTGAGGATTTCTAGGGAAATTTGACTGCCAGTTTTTTAAAAAATTTTCTATTCCGCTGGTTTCTCTGGGGCATTTTTGAACGTTTGAGGCCGCGGGCCTACCACCTGCTCCTCTTACCTTACTTGCCCGACTGCTCCCTGACATGGGCGCATACTTAACATTTCTGTGATATTATCAAACTTGATTCAGACTTTAATTGAATAGGTTGCAAAAGTGATTGCAACAAGAGAGAAAAGTTTAACCTAAGCCCAACATTTTTATTGAGGCTCAAATTTCCAATCTTTACTAATTTAGTTTAACCCAAATTAATCACTGTGTAGGTTGTCCTCCTTACAATAATGGACTTTTTTCTATTTTTTGAATTTTGTTAAAAACTAAATGTCAGGCCCTTTAAAGGCTACACAATTATTAGTTGTTAGTAGCAACTGCGGAATTTCTTAGGTGTATTTCATCCCCAAGTTAATCTAACAAAGGAAATTTTCCATCATTGAGGCAATCTCTGTTCACATGAAGGCAAGAATCTCTAGTCAGAGCTAGGCAATCTGTTGGAGGAAATGTTGTCGCCAAGGGAAATCTCTACTAATTGAGCAGGCAAAATCTCTACGCAATATGCAAGCAATTTCTTGTTGAAACTAGGAAGAAGTAAACGGTAAAAGATGTATAAGATCAAGCGTAATTTATTAAGAAATAAATGATACTATAAAAAGTACCAGAGTAGAATCAAGAACAAAATAAAATAAAAGAAGAGGATATTCCATATGACGAGAGATAGGCTTGTACCACGTTGAAGGTAGAAATAGATTTGGGAATGTATGTGATAAAGTCACAGTTTAGGTTCAGGGTTGGAGTGGATAAGGCTTTATCAATGAGAGCTGGACTGAGATAATGGTACACAGTTAAAAGATTTCCATTATCTTCCATAGGAATGCCAACACTTAGAAAGTTAGAACTGGTGATAAAAGGCATAACATGTATAAAGAAGTAGTTAATGAGGTGGATAGAAGAGTTAAACAATGAATACATCATAAGGCCTAGTAATATGATTAGTAGCTATGCTCAAGCATTCTTCCCTGTCTTATCAGCCAGTGGAGCATTAATGGGGGAGATTAATCCCAAATTAGTTTAGCTGTAAATTTGGCATTATTAAACATTAGATGTTAGGTATATTATGATTAATTTTGGGCCTTAAACCAATAAATAGCAACTGTTAAATTAATAATAAATATTGGCTAAGATTGTCTAGTTAAATAGATGTATCATGAGCCCAAGGTTGAGGCTTCATATTATTTTACTTAGCCAAGGTAAGCTGACAAGAGGACGGACATTAGCAATGCTCAAACGAGCTAAAACCAATAATTAAAATAAAATAAAGTCAAAACGATATAGATGGATCCACTTGAACTGAAAAAATTAAAAAGAAACACACCAACAAAGTTGGAAGTGGAAACTGCTATCCATCCATAGTGGTAGGTGATGGGGAATCAGGAGGCTCTTCTTCCTCATTTATTGTGGACATGTAGTGGCACAAAGCTGATAGCAATGGTGTGGGCGCATCATGGAAATGGGGGTTGAGATAACAAAGGGGTGCTTGCAACTCAATGTGTGTGATGAGTAGAGTGGAAATATAGTCCTCAAGTGCTTTTCCGCCTCAAGGCATACTTTAGGTAGGGTGGTGATGGTTGCAAGGTTGTTGCGGGTAATGCAGGTTTTTGGGCCAAACTTTGTGACTGCCACAATTTTATTTGAACTGCTGAATTTGCTGCCTGATAGTATTGGAGATGGACTTTTTTCTGTTTTGGAAGCATGGTACTAGGTAGGATAGGAGGTGGCAGGCCCATAGCTAGTACTGCAAATGATTTTGCAACAGCTTTATGGGTTGGGTGACATTCAAAGGAGGCAATTGTCTCTTAAGCTAGTTGCTGCTCACTTTTGGATGGGCTGGCATCAGGGTGAGGCGCATAATGGTGCTTTAGTAATTGGGCCACAAAATCAGTATTGAGGTAATTTTCAAATGTATGGGTCCCAGCCCATTCAGATTCAGGGAAAAGCTCACCCAATTCATTTAAGCTCAACCAAATAATCCCATGGATTTTATTAATTTTGATTGGGTTGTTTGCATATGGGTTATCTGTTGCTTTTGGCTTAGAGGATGGTTTAGAACTTACTCTAGTCCATTCTGGCTCCTGAATGGGGGGTTGGGAGAAGAGATTTGTTGAGGTAATTTTTTGGTTTGTAGATATAATGGTTGCTGTGGCTACCACTTGGGGAGAAGGATAGTGTCCCATTTAGAAAATGTTATTGGATTAGCTATGGGGTCATCATGCATAGAGTCAGGTGTGGATGCCATGGCTTGTGAGATGGAGGGGCAGCACCGTTTTAAATGGTCCAGTTCAAAACAGGTAGGGAAAATGGTGCGCCCTCCATCCACTCAAGCCCTAAAAGGATGGTCTGGGGAAGAGGGGATAATGGTGCGAGGGGGGATTGAGAGGGTTATTTTCATTGATACTGAATGAATAGTCACAAAGGCATGGGGGCCTGCAAGGCGAGTGGCTCCATTGGGAACCACAAATTGTACCATGGGATCAGAACCATATTCCAATAATCCAGCAATAATTTCTTTAACTAATTTTTTGGGTGGTAGGTGGGTAGGGAGGCCTGGAAACTGAACTATAATAGTGGTATCTGTGGGCAACTGGGTATGTGTAGTTGGGAGGGTGGTTCCATGGAACACCAGGGGGATGGTAGCTGCTACTGCAGAAACAGCTTCACTTGAGAAGCCAAGATCAAAATACCCTTGAAAGGGCAGAAGTTGATGAAGCCTGCAGGATGCACAACAGCCTGGGCTAATTTGATAATTGCTTTATCTGAATAGTGGAACAACTTGTCATATTCAACCTGAAGGTCAGATTGTATGTTGCTCTGGGGGAGCACAAGGGGGCAGCATGGCACAACCTTAGTTCAGATGAGATGTAAGGCTAAGTCCTTAGGTAAGACATAGCATGCTGAAGAGTTTGGAGGGCTAGCCAATCCAGCCCAAGCATGTTTCAGCAATGGCCAAAAAACATTAGGAGGTGGCGCGCCATTGCCAAAAATGGGGGTATCAGGCGTCAAACACATTGACATAGGAAACTTGAATAGGGAGACAATGAGTGGAGCTGATTTTACTAAATTTCAAACTATGATTTGACCAAAAGTGAGCAAATTGGAAGAGAGAAGTTTTTGAGGCTTCACATTAACTAGGGCAAAACCTGACGCAAGGGCAACAATCCCTTGAATTCTTCTAAAGAAGTAGAATTTATTAGTTATAGAAATCGCTTAGAACTATAATAAATAACAAAAGGGTTTATATAGAGAATTTTAGTGATTACCTCATTGTTTTAACCTCAAAGAAACTGCATTTATTGCGATGGCTTAGCCCTTAAGGAATCATTTTCATAATGATAACTCATCCATTATCCATCTAACTAATCAGAATCCATTACAAACTAGATTATGATCCTTACGAACTAACTTCCATAAAAGCGCGTTCAAATGACTTTAAACTGACCAAGTAAATTAACCTTATATAAGCAAGCAGCCATGGTTTGGTAATGGAGCTATTACCTATCGATACAAGCCGCATGTTAGACAATCTACAATACACCATTAAAACAATATTTTCAACGCTTCAGTAACTCCAAAAACACCTTAAACAACTGATTTTTTAAATTTAATTAAACTATAAAGTGATTTAATTCAGTGGCTATTCGCCCATAAAATCAATTTCACCTATAAACATTGTTGGTAATTTGTCACAGTTAGTGACATTGTACCTGGTGTAGAACGACCTACCAAAAGGTATTCAAAACAAGCCCTTGAAGACAAAGCTAGAACTTTTGAGGGTCACAAATGTCCTCTCAAAAGTTATTGACCAAATTTAGGTTCTGGATTTGCAAGCCAGAGCTATGGAAAATTGCGCCATAGAGGCTGAACAATGGCGAAAATCAGCTCACAAATCTAAATATTAAGCTGATATGAAGTTATGGAATCTGGCTGAAATTGCAGAATCTCAATTCTGCAAAAAGATTAAAACTTCATGATATGGATTAGGTTTTGTTAATCCTTTTGAAACCATCCTTAAACTTCTCATATATTCCATCACCCAAGCTGAGAAATGCTCTTGCTATTGGGTTTTTGCCAGATGTGCTCGCTGGTGCTAACGCTAGGAAATCCAATATGGTGGCTGATCTAGGAGGCTATGGTCAGCCTAGAGGACAGGGGCTACTTTAGATGCATGGTTGGATGAGACTTTGTTCATCAGATTAAAGTAAGATCTTATATAAAATAAGATAAAAAATATTCTGCTGAAAAAGTGTAACGATCAGTGATTGTACATGGATTCTAAAGATTTGGACTTAGGAAATCTACTATGATGACGGTTGCAGATCCCAATTTTCCAAACTTGGCTAAATTGATGAACTGATGCATTTTGGGATCATTTATAAATTTAAATATCGATCTTTAGGGCGGATTTTATTTAATTTAGGTTCCCTCAATCCACCAGCAGATGATCCTTGAAATGCTGGTATTTGTTAAGCCTCGGACATGCCTAAATTATTATTAATTTTTGTATCTCATGCAGGGCTACTATTTAACAAGTGAGGATATGGTTCCCTTACCTCACTTGTGAATTCTATATTTTTTGTCTCTTTCTGAAATAAAGCCTGTTCACTTGTATCTAGCACTGTTATAAATGTATTAATTTAAACTAATTCTTTGGGGACCTTGGTCACAATAAAACAGTGTTAGGAGGGAGCATTCAACGTCCAGTGGGCCATGGAAAGTTGTTGCGCAACATGACAAGGTCAGGGTCATGATGAGGTTGTAGTAGAGTGCAGTCAAGTGAAGCTGAGAGGTGAGAGGAGGCAGGTTTGATCCGGTGGACCTCAACCATGGGTCAGCGTATTTTTCATATTCTTGATATTGCCCTATGAGCAATATCTGGTCCCCCAAACGCAGTGGAATTTGACCTTTCCATTGGATGTTAAAAAGGAAATTGCATGCCAGTGCAACCCTGATGCTCAGAAGATCGAGATGACTCTCTTCTGACATAGGCTTACATATGCTGAAGTGGCAAATAGGGCCTTGGGGCCTATTTGTTACATAATTCACAAGTCAACCTTTCATGGCAAGCTGTCATGTACCAATGACATTATTATGGGTGTAAATGCTAAAGACAAGGCTTGGCACCAAAAAGCCCAAAAGGTGAAACTTCAGGCCCTTCCAGACCTGAAGCATTCCGTGGACCAGCGCTGGGTGCAGGCCAGGTATGCTCAGGTTGGCCTAAAGGAGTAACCTAGGGCCCAGCCTTGCAGCAAGGCATTCGCATTAAAACGAACTATTTACCAAATTAGGGTGGATGGTTCGGTGTGCTTAGTTTTGGAATAAGGGTTCAAAACCCATTCCTGCTATTAAATAACACGCTCAGGTCGAATCCAACTTCAGTTGATAACTCAAGTGAAGTCAGTTTTGGCCTATTTTACTAATTTAGATGGAAGTATCGCCCTATTGGCAAGTCACTGCTTAGCCCACTGTGGCATAACCCCAATTTCCCCATCCAAGCTTAAATACATTTTCCTCTGACCGACATTCCTTGTTAGTTATCTTTTTAATTAAATAAAACCCCTTTTTTGCACATTTTTATGTTATTTCCAGTAAACCTGAGCGCGGACCTCTTTGAGGAGGTCTCACAATATATTAACCAGTTGATTGTAACAACGGTAAGACCTTCTTTTGGTGCTCCGTTGGGCCGCCCAGGTTCCCTCCAACCTGTGCCGCCCCTTACTGCTCCCACCCAGCACCCCGTTGTTTCCATTGAAGGTTTACCACTGTGGGTAACCACTTTTGTAGTTAGCTGCTCCAGCTCCAGCACCATCTACAGGGCACTAGCAGCTGCCCTTATATTGGCTGGTTTCATTGAGTTGGCCTTGTGCAATCTGCACCACCACACTGGGAAATGGAGAGTTACAGATACTCACCTGACATTAGATGACCAACCACCTTTTCCTATGTGCACAAACTTTTTCCGCGTGGAACTTTTCCAAAGTGGAAACAGTGGCCATCAGCTGTGGGCTCCAGCTGTCATTAGCTGCACCACCATTTCCTCATTTTCCAGAAGGTTAGAGCAACTCGGCGTTATTTTGGTTGCCTCCAACTGGAAAGTATCCACCCTTCATGTTCATACCTGGTGGAGTCAGACACTTCGATGTCTAAAAGTTGTGATTCCCCAACTTTCCACCAAAATTACTAAATTTAATTCTGAGAAACAGATTTTTCATCACCAGCACATTCAGACAATGCCGGCGGAATCAGCGCAGATGGGCCTGGTGGTGTTGGCCTTGGATAACGTTGGGCATTCTGTCACAGTTTCAGGGTTAGGGTCATTTGCAACTAAAATGCGTTTAGAAAACGAAACCCGGCCTCTATCTCTGAACCTTTTGTTTGATCATATGGCTTGGATGAGGACTCTATTTCCGTGTATCAAATTACCCCTGAAAACCCACAGTTGACCTCTACCATGATCCAGGGAACTTATGAGGTGGAGAAGGAACTTTGTTTCAGATATAATCAAGTATATGCACCTGCAGAAGGCATGGTGGGGTATGTGGCCTCAGTATTAAGAGTGACCAAATATCAATTTATTCAAGGTACGCCGACCAGGGGATGGACAGTACTGAACCCAACATCTAAAATGACAAAACATAACTACTAACTGGTGGGAAGCAGAAACTACTAACCCACCATGGCAGAAGGTGAGGAGGGGTCGGGGGGTTGGTTTTCAGAAAGATCCACCTCAATCAAGGGATGTTGGTTACAGTACTGGATCAGAGCAGAGAGCCAGGGCGTTGGGGCATCTGCATAGTGGGGGTTGAGGTCAGCGTAGTAGGATTTTTCCTCTTCTGCATCAAGTTAATGATGGGAAAGTGTTTTAACAAAAGCTGCGAGGAGAACTTCAGCTTCTTTGCGGGCTTCAGGGAGTTGGGTGAAAAGGGAGATACTGTGACGGTTGATTTTGGCTGAGGGGTTGAATGAAGCAATAGTTGCAACATTCATAACAGCAACTTCAGCATCATTGAATAGTTTTGAGATGTCACTGCAAGGAGATTCAGGGAAGTCGGGGGGAAGAAGAGGGTGGGCGGGCCATGCTGGAGCTGAGCCACTGACTGGGCCACCGCGGTGCATATTTTGGG
>JAKSZP010011383.1:0-24003 GCA_022478985.1 Massospora cicadina | reverse complement strand
TGACAATGTATGGAAATGCCAATTGTCAAAAGGCATTGATGGTGTTGAATTGCCTAGATACTGATTGTCAAAATCTGGTGTTTCTTCACCTGGAGGGGGACAGCTGGTCATACGCAGAGGACAAAGCGGCCATTATGAAGGAATTTGGAAGCCCAACGCACATGTCAAAGCGCAAACAAGAGTTTATGGGCATTCAATTCCATAAAGATGAATCCTTGCAAGCTTCGCTAATTTTTTCTACCAGGAATTGCAAATCCTGGTTGGAGCGAAAGTGGTGGATGATTTTAATTCTAGAATTGCATTATAAGCGGCTCTTCAACCCTACTTTGATTTGCACCAAATGCCGTTTTTCATGTTTGTGATGGAAATTACTACCTCTCAGATGGTAGACAGTTTAAAAACTTGGGAGCAGCCTTCAATGCCCCAAACAGAAGTTTCAAATCAAACCCAGTATGATAGTCAAATTCCACAAAGGGGAATGAAGGCGCTAAGGAGATAAATAATCAAACTGTGCTGGGAATAAGCCCAAAGACTTTAAATGGATTAATAAGAAGGAGAAAGTCTGTTACCAATGCGGAGAAAAGAGACATTTTGCTGTACATTGCAAGAAACACAAGGATCAAATCAACGTGGTCCAAGTGAAAGAGTCTTCAACCGCAAAGGAGTTGGGAAAAGGGACCGCGGCCTAGACAGGGAACAGTATAGAGCTGCGGAGAAGCCTTTTCCTATCAATATTATGCATGAGGAAATTGACATCAGTGATCTGTTCATGGATGAAGACGTACAGGATTAACTGTATCAAGTTGCCAATTTGGACGTGAACATGGTAACAATATCCAAGGTGAAGGGGATCGACCCTGAGATAATCAAAGAAGTTGTTCAGCTGTATGCCTGACAACTAGTGGACAAGATTTAAGCTTCAGATAATCCCAAAGAATTGAATAAAGTTTGATTATATGATTCAAACCTGTCAATCCCCCCCAGTGCGATCAAGAAATTATTTCCTGATTTATTGGTGCAAATTATTCACACCCTCTTTTTGGCCAATAATGCCACTATACACTCAGTAAATACTATCATACAATGCTCTGAGTGTATGTATATAGATATACTAGTAATCAAGTATGTGTGATGGTGATTGTTGACAGCGGAGCCCTATTAGTATTGTCTCAACCAAGTTGGTGAAAAGGATGAAGATCTTGCCTGACTTGAAACATAATAAGGAGTATGGGACAGCTGGGCTGAATACTACTATCTCATGGTGAGCGTATACCGCTCTGCCACTTTGATTTAAATCCTTGGTGGTGTCTGCACCAGCAATAGTTTTGACCAACCAAAACTATGACATTCTGATCAAGACAGAATTTTAACAGAAGTATAGAGTTAGATGTAACTTTGAGGATAATACGTGACCATATTGGGTCAGACGTTACCATTGGTCTATTGAAAAGATGGAGAAACTCCAATGATTAGGAGAAATAACTTCATCAACTTGATATACAATGCCAGCATTGTCCTGATCTAATACCAACTAGTTGGCAGAAAGCGATAAGAAATGCCAACGGAAATCTTAGAAAACTGGAGAATTCCACTGAGGATCAAGAATGCGAAAAATTACCCCCAGAATCACAAAGAATAGTCAACATGGGGTTGATAACAGAGATACCAAGCTGCTGTATGGGGAGTTCAGAAACCACTGGAAGAAGTCCAGAGTAGAGCCTTGGGTGGCTCCTGGAATAATAATGCTGGGCCATGAAGAAATTTGAGTTCTTCTGGCAAATTTAAGCAAAAAATCAAAGAAGATTGAGAAGAATCAGATTGTTGCATTTGTTCATCTAATCCTGACAGCCAAATTGAGGAAATTCCACAATTTTGGGACCCTCAATGAGATGGGATTACTGGCTGAGGTAACCGAGAATATCAACCTATTGGTTGATCAGGAGCAACTCACTGATCTGATGGAAAGACATCAAAAGGAGGTGCTCAAATTGTTTGAAAAGTATAGGGAAGTATTCACCCAGGATGACCATGATTTGGGGTGCGCGAGAGATGTGATCCATAAGGTTGATACTGAAGAAAATTTTCCAATCAGGATGAGATCAATTCGATGGTTGATGGTGTCCAAAGCAGTAGTGGAAGAAGAAATCAACAAACTAGTGAAGCGTGGGCTTCTAGTTCCATCATTGAGTCCTTGGCGAGTTCAATTCTTATTGTAAAGAAGAAGGATGGCTCTAATTGGGTGGTGATCGATTATTGGAAGCTGAATAAGATTATAAAGAAGGATTCATATCCCCTACCAAGAATTGACAATGCGCTAGAATGATTGGGAGAAGCAAAATATTTATCCATTATGGATCTGATATTGGGATATTGGCAAATCAATTTGCCAAGAGAAGACCAAGAAAAATGCGCAATTACTACCATGCAGGGGCTATATCAACCAACGAGGATGCCCCATGGTTTGTGTAATGCGCCTGCAGCTTCCAGAGGGTCATGGACGTTATATTTAATGACTAGAAATTGTCATACATCCTGGTGTACTTGGATGACATCAATGTGTTCAGTAGGACGTTTACTGACCATTTTCACCACTTGGGGAAGTATTCAAGAGACTGTCCGCAGCCAACCTGAAGATTAAGCTAAGGAAGTGCCACTTCTTCAAGAAAGAGTTGGAATATCTGGGATTCATGATCAACTCTAGTGGACTGCAGACACAAGCCCAGAAGATCGAAGCTATAAAACGAATGGCTGTGCTGAAGAGTGTCCAAGATATCCAAGTGTTCCTTGGAATGGTCAGATACTATAGAAGATTTATTTGGGATTTTGCCAGAATCGCTGAGCCCTTATTAAATCTTTTAAAGGATCCAAAGAAAGGATTCATATGGAATGAAAAAGCACAGAAATCTTTCGATGAGTTATGCCAATACCTGATAGACTCTCCAACTTTAAATTATCTGAATTTTAATTGATAATTTATTATACAAAATGATGCTTCATTGATGGCAATTGGTGCCATATTGAGCCAAGTAGATGAACTTGGGGACAAACATCCGGTGGCATATGTGAACCAGACACTCTCAGCCACTGAGAGAAATTACACTGTAACTGAGCGTGAATGCCTTGTGATCATTTACGCCTGTAAACAGTTTTGGGTGTACATCCACAGAACGCACTTCAAGCTGGTGACGGACCACTCCTCATTGCGTTGGCTTCACAATTTAAGAGAACCAGAAGGATGACTGGCCCAATGGGAACTGAAATTACAGGCATACAATTATGAGATTGTTTATTGAGTGGGGGCTTCTCATCAGAATGTGGATGGCTTATCATAGTCACCAATGTTCCAGATGGTATACCAGCAGGCGGATGAGTTATTCCAGATAATGACTGATGTTGAAATTGGTAACGAGCCCCAAGAAATCCAAGATGTGCTTTAAATTGTGATGGAAAACACTGAGACCATGGATAGACAACTTTTAAGACTATAAATGGGAAGTGGTTACTATTCCCAAAGCCATCAGAAAGAGCAGCTATCATTCAAGCCGCTCATAAGGTTGTCAGGCATGGAGGCCTGAGAAAAATGACTGACCATATTCACCAGTACTACTGGGAATCAATAAACTATGATGTTGTGGACTATCTGACTTGCTGTATGGAGTGTCAGTTGAACAAGCCACATAATAATACGACTGGATACCAACTGTTCTGCCATGGATTTTCTTGGTATACAGTGTCCATTAATGTGATGGGACCGCTGATGATGAGCATTGGAGGAGTCAAGTATATAAATAGTTGTGATCGATCATCTGGTGAGATGGGTCAAGATGAAGGCCATGGAGAAAGTAGATGCCTCCAGTACTGCAAAGTTCATTCTAAATCAAGTAGTATACTGACATGGATGCCTGCAGGTCTTGCTGAACGACAATGGGACAAACTTAAGATCTTATGTGATCCCATTTTAAAATGAGATAATGGGGACCTGAGAGGTCATGTCTATACACTATCAGCTGGAGAAGAACGGAATGGTGGACCAAGTTAATGGGACGCTGGCCACAACACTGAGGAAGCTGGTTGAAGGAAGAACTTCCACATGGGGAATGGACCTGAGTTCAGTGACATTTGCCTACGATATCAGTCATCAAACAGCAACGGGAAAAACGCTGTTAAGAGAGTGTCTGTAACTCTCTAGTTCCCAGCAAGGTGGTATGGGGTGCAAATTCACACTGCCAGGGAACTAGTCATTAATAAAATGGGAAACAAAGCACTGCAAATGTTGCCATAACAGAAGGGACCCAAGGTAAGGGTGTACAGCGCAGTATACAATATAAGGTAAGCGAAAAAAACAAAACTTGTGTGGACCCCAAAGGGGAGTCCATAATCAAATGTAAATAGGTGCTAGGAGGCTTGGGTGTCTCGATCTGGAGGGGACCTGAAAATCCCAAAGGTACACCCAAAACATTGGTTATTTGTGATAGAATTTAGTGGCCAACGTAGTTAGAGACCTCCTTGAAGAGGTCTGCACTCAGGTTCGCCCAAGGAACTATAAATAAAACGTAAAAAAACAGGAAAGTTTATTGTGAAAAGTTGACAAACAAGGAATGTTGGTCACAAAAACATATTCTACATTTTAGGGGTAATTATGGGTCTGCAGAAGTGGACACAAGCCTTGTCGCACCAATAGGCACACACTTCCGTCCAAATTGTTAGTATACACTAAAACTGACTTCACTATAGTAATTGATTAAAATTGTACCCTACCTGAACGCATAATTTCATAAATGGAATTGGTTTCAAACACCCATTCCCCAATCAACCAAAACAATCTGTCATTATTAATTAAACAGCTCATCCATTTTAACTCCTGAGCTGATACAAGGGGCTGAGCGTTTTGCACCTCACTTGTAACAACCTGAGCATATTTGGCTTGCACCCAGCCTTGGTCTAAGGTGTGCTTGAGGTCAGGGAGGGCCTGAAGTTTCACCTTCTGGGCTTCCTGCTGCCCAGTCTTATCCTTGGGGCTGGTTCCTACTATCAAGTCATTTAACCATGACAAATGCCGTTTGGGCTACTATATGGAAGGAAGGCCACATTGCTGCCAATTTTATATTCAGTAGTGGAACCTACATTGGGAATAAGTGCTGAGCAGTACCTGAACCGATTGATGAATATCCTGACTAAAAATCAATTGCAAGCATTTGGTACAACTTTGAAGGAAAGGATATGAGCAAAAATGATGGACGATAAGAACTGAGCGGCCATATCAGAATACCAAATAGCCAAAAGAGTTGCCTATTGTGATATGCATGGTTTTGGGAGAAGAAACAAATTGGATGCATTGTGGTCAGGTCTGTTTGAGATTATTGCCAAGACAGCGATGGACTCCTACTCCATCAAGAACTTCTTGGATGGAAGGGTAGTAAATTGAGTCCATGCTAAGTATTTAAAGCAATGGATGAGGAAAAAAATAATAAAAAAAGATTCTTTAAAGGACCATCGAACCATTAAGTTGGTTATGTCTTAATGATTTGGTCTAGCCTGAAAAAGGGACCGCTGAACCAATCTAGATGGTTAAGTCTTAAAAAAGTAAGACCTCTGAACCATAAAAATCTGAAAGGTCAAAGTATACCTAGGATCCAGTTTGGGGGAATGAAATAAAAAGATGGACCACTGAACTGAAACAAGGTCAAGTATCATGGAAAAAAGAAGAAAAAAATATAAGATTGATAAAAATATTAGAAAAAATATTATTAAAAACCGCATAGAAAAAATGATATATTATTATAGTTTTATTTTTATTAACTATCCTCAATTTGGGGATGATTCCACCTATGTTACCTCTTGGGGGAGGGAGGATGGATCACGGTAGGAATGAACAGCCAAAAATTGATGTGATATTGGATGCTAGCGAGGGAAAGACCTACACAAAACTAAATATGTTGAGCAGATGCAGATCCCTGCAAGAAAGCAACTAGGAGAAGGGAAATTGAAATGTCATAAGAAGCCAAATGCAATACACCAGAGTGGGGAGGGAAGCAACAGTAAAAGAAGAGGCAGTCAATGAATAACTCCAAGTAATCCCAATAAGGTACTGGAGCCAGAAGATTAGTCTTGAGTGCTTGCCAATAGGCTTCATCAAGAACACCAGACATATGAGGTGGCAATGAACAAGGGATACTGGATGGGGGTTTCCAAATCATGCCCCCTATCAAAGCCATCAAGGGAAGATACCAATGGGATGTTCCAGAAACGAGATAATCATGCAAGGAGCAAATGGCATCCTGCAAGTGATGACTACAAGCTTCTTGGAAGCTGAAGCAGAAAGAGTGATGGAAACTGGGAGAGGCTGGAAGCTTCAAGGCCCAACTTTGAAGAACTTGGATGGCAAAGTGAAGAGCATATGCTGCGATTTCCTGATCTAGGATGTTTTCAAGATTGGAAAAATTCAGAGCTATTGAAAAAGCCTCGGTGACTTGGGCCCCTAATTCTGCATAGGGGAGTTCAAAATGTACGCTGTTGCTGAAGGTGAGTTTGGTCGCTAAGACAGCTGGCTTGTAATATTGACCAAGTTGGAAGAGGAACTCTGGAAGCAATTCTGATCTGGTGAGGAATGAACAATTGAGAGCAAAGGGCTTTGCTTCAGGAGTTTGACGATGATGTTAGGAGTATCTGTGAAAGGAGCCAAATCCAGGAGAGTCTTGAAATCTAAATCTGGAATTGATGACAGAGGAAGGATTGGTAACAAGTCATTTGAGACAATTGCTAACCTGGTTTCAGCGGGGTTGGTTACCATTTCCAGTAATTCCATGGAAGGACTAGCCACTGGTACTTATCTAGGAGTAAGAGTTCTGGAAGGACCATAGAAAAGGTCCTGGCATGCAGTTTGACTCATCCGCTGGAAGGCTGAAGATCTTGATTAGACAAATTATTGAGAAGCTGTTAGTACCATGACTTAGAATTTGACATATGAGCTGGATGAGAGGGGATATGTCAGACTTATATGGAAGTTGACATTATGCACTCTACAATCCATTAAGCTCCAATTTGGGAGAAATTAATATCAAAATTAATGGGATAAGCTCTCCAGAGAAGAATTAAGAATGAAAAGAGCCAAGAGGTTATGAGAAGATAATAACAAGTGTGAGAATAAATGAGCATTCTTAATTGGGCCAAGAAACAAACTCTGATAGCAAGAATCTCCTGTTGAGAATGAGGAGAAAATCAGGAAATTGAGGATGCTGGTCCAAGAATCATGAATATGACAGCAGGTCATATTCCCTGATGGGGGAAAACCGGATCCCAGTATTAATATTGTCATGAGTAAATTGATAAGCCCAGCATGACAGAAGATCATGAAGGATGCGCTCTGACTAGGCGGTAGCAAGGAGGAAGAGGGAGAGAGCTACATGCTGAAGTTCATCACGAGCAGCATTGAGTACTGATGATCATACTCCACTTGAACAAATGAAGTTTTGACCAGTGTCTGAAGTGGTGTTCTCCTGCCCCAATCCTTTTCTCGCTGGAAATCTAGGCAAGAGGGGGGATGTGTTGGGATTTTTGCTCATATTCCCAGCCAGCTAGATTACCAGGGATCTCTAGGGGATAATTCCCTAATTTAAGGTGAATTGGATATTGGTTGACCTTGATTTCAGGGTAACTATGTTTGGGGGATTTTAGGATATTTACCTGGTCAGATCCATCAGGGATTGATCTGAATGAATGCTTAAGATCTCATTGGGCAGAGATGCTGACAAAATAGGGGCATCTGATAAAATGATTAACTATCGGGTGTACTGATGAGATTGGTGGGTTTCATCACTGACCAATTGAGAATTTAAGGATTAAGTTGTGAGGTGAGTGATGCCGCCTGCAACTAGTGATTTGATCAGCTGGTTTGCAGCCTGACTTAATGGGTAACAAGTCCCATTATTTAAGCAGGTCACTTTACAAATATGGTTGGTTTGCTTGGATTAAGAGAAAAACGTTAAGGATACATTTTCTGACTCTTTATGTTTTGAATCTTAAGGATGTATAACAACGGTTCCTAGCCAGGATGGGGAAGAACATCGCTGCTGAGATGAGGATGGGTTATTCAATGGCAATGGCTGCCGTTTCATTGAAGATGTGCCAACCAAGGATTGGGAACCGAGTTTCATACTATAAATTTCCAATAAGAATTCACTAATAAAATATCCTAATACCAAATCAGAAATTACCAAATCACTTTTACTAGCGTATTAACTTAGTAAACTTTATCAGAATAAATTTTGAGTTCTATTCTTTCTCAGGGATAGTATTGCTGTGTGCAATAATTGGGAGACTCTTTAAGATAAAGAGTAAGGATCTGAGCGGGGATCCAGAGAAGAAGCTGAATCAAAATTGGGGATTGCTGCTGACAGTGTGTCAATCAAGAGAAACTGCAAACGGGGTCTAAACGTAGATCAAGTTAAGTGGTATAAGGGAACAAATCCCTACTCAGGACATCATATGTTATTTTGAGAGGAAATACTGGCCAAGCGTTGGACCAAAATCTAATACCTCAATTCAAATATGGATAATAATCGCCATACTATTATCAACAATTATATCAACTACTATAATACAATGCAGAGAATTGCACAAAACCTGAAACTGTGCAAGTAATGCATTTATAGGGGTTGTTGGCCAAGAATAATCAGAAAACCTAAAATTTTTTTATAGTGTCTATTGCATATATGGGATTACCCACCAACAGTCAACATATACTTTGCCTACATTTTATATCTCTGAGGAACTAACACCAGAGGAGCTTAATAAGAGCTCATATTTTATTTGAATCTTATAGAGGTATCTTCTCAAAATTTGTAAGGACTTTGGACATATGAAATGTTGAACGCATACCATTGATTTTGGGGATGCTCATCCCATCTGCCCCAAAACCTAATATAAATAAAAAGTTGAGGAGCTAAAGATGTGGACAAAGCTCAAACAGCTGCTGGACGCTGGGTTGCTGGTGCCGTCCCAAAGCTCTTGTTCATCCTGCTTATACTGATAAAGAAAAAAGGGGAGATCATTGGGTTGAAATAGACTACCATAAGCTGAACAACCTCACTAAGAAGGACAGCTACCCTATCCCCCATATTGATGACGCGTTGGCCCAACTCTCCAGGTCCAAGCTAATTTCTGCCATGGACTTGACTAGTGAGTATTGACAGATGGACCTTTCTCCACAGGATCAGGAGAAGTGCGCCCTTATCTGTAGCGAGGTTTCTATTTCAACCCACTTGGTTACCCCAGGGGTTATGCAATGTGCCTGCCACTTTTCAGTGGGCGATGGATTATATTCTTCAGGATCTCAAGCTGAGCTGTGTGATTGTCTATCTCAATGACATCACAGTATCTTCAAAGACTTTCAACAAGAATCTTACACATCTAAGGGAAGTGCTATGCTTTTAGGCATCTAACATCAAGCTGAAGCCCTCTAAATGTACTTTCTTCCAAAAGAAATCGGATTTCCTCAGTCACACTATCTCTCAAGATGGGATTCAGCCCCTTCAAGAGAAGGCGAAAGCAATATCTAAAATGTCTGCACCCAAAACTCTTCATGACATACAGATATTCTTAAGCATGATGGGTCATTACCATCAATTTATCCCCAAATTCGCCCAGCTTAGTGATTCCCTTGTACGTCTCTTAGAGAAGAACACTCCATTCTATTGGGGGTGCTGAACAAAATGCCAAATTTGAGACTGTTATAAAATCTCAGTATCAATAGATACACCAGCGGATTTGGCACAGGGTTTGATCCACTGAGCAATCAGGACCAACAATATGACAATCATTGTCCGCGAAACAACAGAATAAACTTATAAATAAATATGGAGCACTTGCTCCCACAACCTCTTTTATCAAATATACTTAATACTGTGGATTCTTTTCTATTCCGCTTACCCTGAACTCACTTAACAACAACCTCCTCTTAATCGCCCATCTCGCTTATATTACAGTGGCTTGGACAATACCACTCTCATAGCTTGGACTATTTGGTTCCACCAATTCTCCTCGTTTTGGCTGGTTATTCTCCAATTTGCTATCACCCTAATTGTAGGCGTTTTAATTTGTATATGGCGAATGTTGACATCGCCTTATTTAGAGGTAATCCAATAAAAAACTGTTATATCCAAAAAACCTGTTAATTTCAATATCGCCTTGTCTCAAGGTACTCGAATACTCATGACTGATAACATTTTCAGCAGATTTCAACAAAGATGTCCCATGATTAAAATCCAGTCATATCAGAGTCATGACATTACCCCCTCCTTGACTGGACGATGAGGCTCCTATTGCTTGTATGGTCAAAGGAACTTTTCATGTACTCAGTTAATGATCCAACCACTTGCGGGATCCTTGATGGTATATGCATCAACCCCAGTTTACTCTATAACTTAAAATGGACCAGTCCAAATAATGGCCAGCTTGTGCTTCCACCCAAATCCATGTCAGTCATGAGAGAACCATATTGCTGTCCTTGAATTTCACCAGCCCTCTATGATGTACATGATCAGTGGCCTGATTTCTAAACTTTTTGGCTAAGCTGAAGGAATATGCTTCATTTTGCAGTCTGATCAGAATGTTCACAAGGTTTGTCAAGTAGCGGTGGGGTTCCATTCTGCCAGTGTCTTCTACACACAAATAAAGTAACGCCGGAAGGGCCAGGTGTCAGCTGTATAGTAGTTGGAAGGGACTCTTCCCCGTGGCAGAATGGTAACTAATGTTATAGGCAAAAACGGCAGTGGAAAGGAGAGATCCCCAATCAGAAGGGCGATCTGTTACTAATTTTCATAGTATGTTCACCAAAGTTCCATTCACCCGTTTGACCATTCCATTAGACTCAGGGTGGTATGGGGTTGACAGAACTCTGCGGATACCCATAAACTCATTTAGTTTGGGGAGGATGTGTGAAGTAATGTTGGTTCTGTTATCAGTGAGAATGAACTGTGGGCAGCCATGGCGCTGAATAAGGCATTCCATTACGAACTTGGCCACTGTAACTTCCCCCAAATCCTGTATTGGCCTTGCCTCAACCCACTGGTTCAAGTAGTTGATAGCCACAAGAATGTACTTACACCAGTTAGCTCCTGTTGGCAAGGGACCAACAGCATTGATAGAGACTTTATGCCAAGCAAAGTGAGGTTTCACTAACTGGTATGAAGTCTTATGGTGGAATGGCTTCTCCACTTGGCACTGATGGCAACAGGAAATGGTTTTGAGGCTCATCGAAGTTCATACTTTCCCAATAGTACTGAGGGTACAACAACTTTATTGTCTTGCGCACCCCACCATGTCCAACTGCCTGGTGGGCGCTCATAATAATTCCTGGCCATGCTGAGGGTCGCGGAAAATTCACCATAGAATTGCCAATCCACTTATACAATTCTCCATTCCGTTGAAAGGTGTTTGTTTGCATTTCATCCAACACTTTAATCACTTGCGGCGGTTCATCATTGTACTTTCCTCTGAGCATTTTGTCAAACATCATGTCACTTATATCTGCTGTAACTGCAATTGTTGGCAATCTTGATAAGCAATTGGCATTTTGGTGTTTTGCTTTGGGTCAATGAAGAATTCCAAAGTCATAAGCTTGCAGCTTAAGAGCCCATTGGGCTAGCCACCCATCAGACTCTTTCAAGTTCTGCAACCAGCACAACAATGCATGATTCATTACAACCTTAAACTTTACTCCATGCAAGTAGACTCAGAACTGCTTATATGCATAAATCACCACTAAGCACTCTCACTCTGTTACAGTGTAATTTCGTTCATGGCAATTCAAGATACGACTGCAGTACGCCATGGGGTGCTCCTCTCCCTCATCGTCCTTCTTAGACAAGACCGCCCCAACAGCGGAAAGTGATGCATCTGTCTGCACTATAAATTCCTTATCAAAATTAGGGTAGCGTAACATGGGAGCACCAATTAGCGCCATTGAAAGTGTATTAAATGCATATTGGCGCCATTACATCCATTCAAACATGGCATCCTTCTTTAGTAGCTCAAACAGTGGACCACCAATGCAACTGAAATTGGGTATGAAGCGTCAGTAATAAACAACATCCCCAAAAACACCTGAATGTCCCACTTACTAACTGGCTTAGTCATCTTCTGGATAGCCTCCACATTGGCGGGTTGGGGTCTCAGCCCAATTGCATCCACCACAAAACTGAGGTACTCCAGCTGAGCCTTGAAAAAGTGGCATTTCCGGGGCTTGATCTTAATATTGGCCTCAGCCAATTGGTGAAATACCTCTTCCAAATGGGTAAGGTGCTCAGTGAATGTGTGAGAGAAGAAATTGATATAATCAAGGTACACAAGTACATATGACAGCTTCAGATCACCTAGAATGGTGTACATTGCCCATTGGAACATAACTGGGGCATTACATAGCCCTTGCAGCATCTGAGTTAGAAGGAAAAGCCCTATGGATGTGATTATGGCGCATTTTTCTTGTTCCGCCATGGGCAACTTAATTTGCCAATAACTGGATATCAAGTCCATTGGCGAGAAGTACGCGGGCTCTACCTAACTGATCCAGCACATCATCAATCCGCGGCAGAGGGTATGAGTCTTTTTTGGTGACACTATTATACTTCTGGTAGTTGATTACTATGCGGTTAGTACCATCCTTCTTTTTAACAATTAGGACAGGTGAATCCCACAGACTCTTAGATGGTTCGAGCATTCCATGCTCTAGCAGCTTATCAAACTCCTCAGTGATGACTTCTTCAGCGGACCTTAATCAGTGGATTGGCTGAGACCTGATGGGGGGATGATCCCCAGTGTCCAGTCTATGAACCACCCCCCGAGCGCACCCCAAATCATGATCATCAGCTGCAAACACCTCTTTTTATTTTTGAAATAAAGCTTCCACCCAATCCTTCTAATCTTCTAATAACCCAGATAAATTCTCCCATGGTACAACCACCATTGCGCCAAGATGCGGTTCAATGGGCAGACCAAATTCATTCAGAGAACCAAACTTATGAACCTGGCTGATTACTCAACTGGGTTCAGATGTAAATACTCTATAATCTGATGCCAGAGGATTTGGATTGGTCTGTTCTGAAGATTTGCTATCAACATCTTGATCTCCCCATGGCCCAGAAGTATGATGCCTGGAGCCACGTGGGGCTCAAGCCGCAATTGCTGATAGGGCCCAATGATCTCCCTGTAGAGCCCAGCTGGCACTTCCACCTCTAGCTCAGTGTCTATTATTACTTGGTGTCCAGAGGGAATGGATATAGCTCCAGCTGCCCTAAGCGGTAACCCCTGATATTCATATAACTGATGGGGAAGGGCCAAGTTTTCTTTTTAAACAATGATAGTGCACTGGAATCACCCCATCGCTGTAGGCAAGGTTGATTTGTACCATATACACTGACCCTTCGGCACTGGGCTAGAGGTAAAATAAATTGGGATCCGTTGTCCCAAAATAGCAAGGGTCTCTTCCATCATGTCAACGACAGCCCCATAGTGTTGCATAAAAGCAGTCCCAATCAACAGATAGTAGTTGCTATTTGGTAATACTACAACTGGAGCCACCACAACAACGGATCCAAACCACAAGGGAAGTGCGCTATATGCTCCTTCAGAGACCGTGGTTTCCGCTCCAGAAGTCCCATACACCATCTGGTGGTCTATGTCAGGTTTTAAAGATAACTTCGCCACCAACTTAGTGAAGACAATGTTAACAGAAGCACTCATATCAATTATAGCTCATACTCAGGTTTTGGCTACCACAATATCACAGTAGGTGCACTCCGAGTAAGATGAATGCCAGCTATTTACTACGTGTACATTCAGCGGTTCACATTTTCCCAGGAAATTTATAATACTCGCACCAACTGTAGGGTACTTTGTTTTAATAGCATCCACTGGAAGAGCGACCTCTACTCCTCTTAGAGACAATGCATCTGCGAATGGTTCTGGCTGGTCTGACGGACTTTAGTCAAACATTTGACAAGTGTAAGGCTTTGGCTGCTCTGGAAACCTTGTGTCTGCCGTTTCTTCAACTTGTATTTGAGACAGCACATTTACTCCCCCAACCGGCTGTTGGTAGAGGGAGGTATTGTCATACTGGGAGGCTTCTGCTGCAATTAATACAGTAGCTTCAGGTGGGACGTATGAATTTGAGATAGCGGAAGTAGAGAGTCCCATCTCTACTCTGCTCAGACTTTTCCCTGATAACTTAAATCCTGTTGTATGTAAGGGATCCATTTGTTAGGGCACCATTATCCCATGCGCCCAGTGCGACCGCAGTTAAAACAACTTACTCCATAGGTCCTACGTCTGTGCTTATATAAGTTGGCTCACTTGAAAGGGTATTCCGAAGATGATCAGCATAATCAGACCCACATTGGTAGAATGCCAGCAGTTAATCAGTGTATTTAGGGCTAAAGCGGTAGTTGGTCAGTTGGTGATTGGCAGATATGGGATGGATGTTGGACTGCGGTGAGTAACCTGGCGAAACCTGCACCAACTGGTTGATTCTCCCCACATAATTAGGGTCAGCAATGGCGACAGTGTGAATATGTTCAATGTTGGGTGGCGGGAAGTTACAGCTAAGCGATGTACAAACTGAACAAGTTTAAGAAGAGGTAAATTGGCCTCCAACAACGGGGCCATGATGTTGAAAAGATCAGGGTATGGCTTCACCGCAGAGGACATAGCAATGCACATATCAACTTCAGATAAAATTCCAGCCCCAATCAACACATGGGCTTCCGCCATAAAATGCTCAGCAAATGCAGTGAGGGTTTCGTTTTGCTATAATCCAATGGTCAAGAACTCAGCTTTCCGTTTCAACATCTTTGCAGTTCCGCCGAACAACCACAGCACCATCTTCTTAACTTCTTGGTATGTAATGGAACTATCTGGAAGATAACAAATGTCTTGATTAGCACTTCCGACATCCAAGGTTGAGATCAACAGTTTCGCCCTTTGCTGGTCCAAGGTTCCTTCAGTTGCAAACTCAAATTGTCAAAAGAACCCATGAATATTTCCATCATGATCAAATGGCAGCAGATTTTCACTGCCAACTTCCTGGAGCAGCTCATCTTATCTTTTGAGCACAGTGTCCAATGCAAATTTCAATTCCTCATATGCAATGGCCCCAGCGTCTCATGCAGATTCCTTATAATAGAAACCAGACTGTGACATAGCAGGCAAATGGGTTTTATTATTTTTATAACTGATCAATGGGCCCCCTGTAGTGAGCACCACTGTTATAAAATAGGCAGTATCATTAGATACGCTGGTAGATTTGGCACAGGGTTTGACCCACTGAGCAATTGGGATTAATTGTATGACGATTGTTGTTCACAAAACAACAGAATAAACTTATAAATAAATATGGAGCACTTGCTCCCACAACCTCTTTTATCAAATATACTTAATACTGTGGATTCTTTTCTATTCCGCTTACCCTGAACTCACTTAACAACAACCTCCTCTTAATCGCCCATCTCGCTTATATTACAGTGGCTTGGACAATACCACTCTCATAGCTTGGACTATTTGGTTCCACCAATTCTCCTCGTTTTGGCTGGTTATTCTCCAATTTGCTATCACCCTAATTGTAGGCGTTTTAATTTGTATATGGCGAATGTTGACATCGCCTTATTTAGAGGTAATCCAATAAAAAACTGTTATATCCAAAAAACCTGTTAATCTAAATATCGCCTCATCTCGAGGCACTCGAATACTTGTAACTGATATCATTTTCAGCGGATTCTGACTTAGCTGTCCAACAATTATCGTCCATTCATATCAGAATCATGACAGAGACCCTGAAGAAGCTATTGCAAATAGGCCATACTCTGTCACCCTGACTATTGCAAGCCTTTTATGTTGTTTGCAGATGCCTCTGATTACACAGTTGGAGCTAATTTGGCTCAACAGGATAAAATGGGGTTAATCATCCCATATCTTACTTCAGCAAGATGCTCTCAAAAGCTGAGCGCAACTACAGCGTCACTGAAAAGGAGTGCCTTGCCATCTTACTTGTTATCAAATACTATTGCCCTTTCCTATATGGGACTTCATTTTAAAAGGATTACTGACAACACTTCCTTAAAGTGGTTGCAGGATATAAAAGATCCCACTGGGAGGTTGGTACGCTGTGCTTTGAAGCTCCGGCATTACAATATGACCATTGAGCTTTGAGCTGGGACACACCATATGAACGTTGATGGGTTGACTTGGCTGACTGTCCTTCACCTCGACAATAATGAAGCTGAGAGGTTGCATGACCTTTTGATGACTCCTGAAATGTGGGCTGATGAATATGAACCAGTACAGAAGATGCTGGCATAACACACTCGCAACACAATGGTGGAGAGTGGGTAATTTTATAAAAAACTAGGAGTAAATTGATTGCCCTATCTCTGGCCATCAGAGGAAGTACCTGTCATCTTAGAATCCCACTCTATCATGGGTCATGGTGGAGTACGCAAAACTCACAATTGGGTAAAAGATTGGTATTACTGGGAGGGCATCAGGAAACCATAACTGAAGTCTTGGATGCCTGCTTGACCTGTAAAAACAATTCAGCTTCAAGACATGATATCAGTATCAACCTATGACGCTTTAGCAACCCTTTCACACCATAAGCTTAGATATGGTAGGTCCTCTCCCTCAGATTACCAGGGGAAATTGTTATTCTTGATTGGAATTGACCATTTTACCAAATGAGTTGAAGCTGTTGCTCTCTCCGCTCAGACTGAAAATTCCACTGCCATCTTCTTACATCAATATATCTTCACATGTCAGGGAAGCCCCAAGGTCCTCCTTTGTGACAATGGGAAAAACTTCACCTCCTGAGTGGTAAAGCTCCTTGCCACCTCCTTGGGAACACAACAACTATTCTCAGCCCCTATAATCCATCTTCAAATGGTTCCATAGAAAGAGTTAATGGAACCCAGATCTCTATACTCCACAAAATGGCTAGCTTTAACTCCCTCCACTGGGATCTCTATTTACCCAGTGCCCTCATGGCATACCAGATTAGCTACCATCGCAATCTCAAGATGTCCACTTTCCATTTGTTGTATATACAAGAACCTAGTGTACCAGCTCTACTAGAAAAAGATATTTTCACTAACAGAACTGACTCAGAGCAAGCCATGAAAAAGTTGGCCCAGCACATCATCCAACTACAAGGAGATGCTATGACTAACCTGGCTTAAAATTGTCACTAAAGAAGGCCAAGAAGCTAATGAGCTCCAGGCCCCTCTCCATTCTCTCCAAGTATCTGACTTGGTATTGTATTACCATGACTGCATCACATCTAGAAATAGAAGCTTGGATCAATCTGGGAAGGACCTTTGTAGTCACATATAAGCAAGGGGATGAATACTCCATCATGTTCCTTTCTTCTGGAGTAACCATCAACCGGGTTCATGGCCAATTTTTACGCCTTTATCCACCCCTAACACTCTTAAAGGGGATAATGTAGGACAATTGCAAGTCTGATGTATTAGTAAGAGTAATTCTGAGGTAAATCATGAAAAAATCGGCCAAAAGACCCTGGTCGATTTCCCAGTGGAACCCTTTGAATTGGGGCAACACTTCTATTAAAACTTGGGCAAAAACCACGAGTTTGGGCAGTCAGACTGCACCTATTCGTCAGCCAAATCCAGGGAGCCGTTCTGAGGTCCCTCCCCCTCTTACAGCAAATTTAGTTAAACCAACAATGCAGAGACTGGCCATTTTTTTAGGGGTTGGAGGGGTCGCATAAGGTGAAAATATTTTCACGCCCAATGATTGGGTAAACTTATAAAATCGTTACCTTATGGGTTATAATACCTGTCATCAATCAGCCGTTCCATAAACTTGACATGAGTTGATAGATCAATAGGTCAAATCCTTATATCCCCTAATTTGGACTTTACTAAGCAATGCAAACTCTTGAAACTTGACAATTTAAATACTATGTATCGACTTATTAAAAGAGTTTGTTTTCTTACCCCCTGCAATGACTATTAATTGATAAAAAATCAATACTTTTTAGTTACTTTATTTTCATGATTTTACTATAGCTGGTCATTTGACCCCTTAATAATAAGTTATCCTGCAGTAGAGAATCGTACTTCTCATGAAATTTTTTTTGGAATTTAGGTGGAAAAAGTACCTGTGAGCAATACCTAAATACCAAATTCTAAGAGCTATAGCATGATAAGAAAGCATTGTTCTGCCTATATGTAAATGAATAAAGATGTATGTGAATTTTTAGACCTTTTTGATGTAAGTTATGGTGGTTCATATAGATTTCTTTATTAGAGAAAAGGGTGTCACTTTTTTTTAATAGTCTTAAATGTTTTATCATATATTTATTGATACAGTGTTCAAGTTAAGATTAAATTAGACTTCTAAAAATAACATTGATCTTTGTAATTGCACCTAAAAATGTGGCGTTCAGAAAAAGTCTTAATAATTTGGAAAGTCAAATTAATTTTTTTAGTCTGAGGGTATTTTTATAAAATTACATTATATAGTGAATATGTTAGATTGGTCAAATTAACAGAGAAATTAACTCATACATATTACTAACAGTATTCACAAACTCTAGAGGACCTACTATATGAGTCAAATTGATATTACTTGGGGCTGAAACTTATCTAGATAATTATCACAATAGTGGATATTCACTTTAAATTGTATTTGAAGCACTTATAAAATAGTAACAAGAATCTTCATAACCTTACTTTTAAATTACCATTGTTGTATTTTCAATATGATAATTGCTGAAAATTTTATATATCTGTTCAGATAAACATCTACCTCAAGTTATTTTGGCAATAGAGGCACCTGTTACTACGCCAACTCCTCATAATTTTGTTATTCAGACTAGTTGGGCTAGTTCTAATCACTTAGTTTATTAAAAATAAGAAATTACACATTTAGGTATTTTATTAGCTTTAGACCTAATCTCTTTCACCAAGATGACCTTTGTTTTAGTTTAAGTAGGTCAACTAGTATTAAGTTGATATAAGTTAAAGAAATATAAAAAAGCCTTCTAAGATACCTAAAAGTGTATATTTCTTTTCTTTATGTCAATCTGATACATTGAAAGTGAGTACTGATGGGATAGCCCATGATAATGGTAATAAGGGCATCATCCAGAGTATTCATGTTACTTGTCATTAGGGACTGGGCCTTGATAAAAAAACTATCAGAAAACTTAGCAACAGACATAAACTGAGTGTACCATTTATAAAAGCATATTTTGTAATCTCTATTACTAGGGGGCCCAACCCAAGGGAAGGGAAGCCACACAAAATCTATTTGTGGGTGAAATAAGTCCAAAATAAAACTCCCAATATGGAACCTTAGCATTTGTTTAATGAGCTATATCAGATGAGGGTGTTCAGAAGTCTACATCTAGTGTGGACTTGAGGGCATACAAGAGAGTGGAAAAATTAGGTGTAGGAGCATCAGCGGCACGGGATAGAAGGTAGTAATAATTAAGTTATTTAATACATTAGGCATGCAGTATGCATCGCCTCACTGTACTGGACAATATGTAGCTCTGCATACTTAATCAACTCTGGCACGTTGGCATGGTGTTAATAGTAAAGGCTGCTGGAGGGAAGTAAACACATCTGCCAAGTAGAGCTATCTGACGAAAAAGCTCTTGAGCTGTTGACGCATTTGAGGGTGATTGGGTTAATAAAGAGATTCGCTGTTTCTGTGCATTCTCAGCTTTCAGAAAACATGAGCTCTTCAATTTTGTCCTGGTCTTCATCTGGGAAGTTGGTCATGAAATTTCAAAAGCAATTCATTTAAGAGTATCTCCATGGATTAATGGAGTGCTTGGATGAGGGGAACGTTGGGGGGGGGAGGGGAGTAACAGCATCCACTTAAATGGCAAGGTGAAAATGAGTTTTAATAATAGATTAGCCTTTGAAGCGGAATTGACACTGTGGATCAACATGAGAGGATGGAAAATTATAGCTAATCAAAATCTGGATCAATATTATATAATCAATCTTCATTATAAAGCCATTCAAGTGATTCAAATAGGTTTGAGATGGGTAAAAACTCAGACCAGTTACAGGAGTTTATTAACTGGGGAATACAGGATAGATATCCTGGTGGAAGGGGAAGATTGTTGCAAATGTTTGTAGCCCTGAAAGGCGGCTGGTCCTATTGGGAACCACAAACTGAAGGATGGTAAAAGCGCCTTAGGAATTTGATAACTTCAGGATCTTATGGTGGAGCTGGTCAGGGGAAAGATGATTGAGCAACCTAACAAAATGGAACCATAAGAGTGGCACCCACCAGCAAATAAGTGCATGTGGTTGGGCTAGGTGTATTTGTATATCTGATGGCATTATTGCGGTGGCCATGTCCTGGACTTCACTATAAAAGCCTATATCAAAATAAAATTTAAATGGAAAGAAGTCTATAAAACTAGCAGGTTGGTGCACTGCATGCCCATCTCAATAATGGCGTCACTTTCATAGGTTAAGAGTTCCCATGAAACCATCTAGTACTAAAAAAGGAGTTCCTATACTCAGCCCAAATGTAAAAGTGTAAGTTGCTCCAGGGGAGCACCAGGGGACTTTAAGCACCGCCTGGGAGCGCATGATTTACTGGGCTAGGTCCCAAGGGGGACAAAGCAACCTGTGGGATTAAGGGGTCTAGCAGAGCCAACCTGGGAGCGCTTTGCAACAGCTGAAAAATGCAGGAGGGGGCGCACCACCACCCCAGCTGGTGGAAGCAGGCGTTAGATTTGACAATGCAAAACTTGAGTTGGAAGGACAGCAACAGTTATAAGCTTTTCTTCTAAAAATTTTTGACTTTTATTAATATAGTGATTAAAGTTAAAGTGGCATGAGCTGTATATTATATCTCTCAAATCTGCTAGCGTAATTGATTACAAATTTGTAAACTTCATCCCAAGTGTTCAGGTTATCCATATGAGATAAAACGCCCTCTTAAGACTGAATTATAGAAACCATACATGCTTAGCTTTTTTGCTTCTTGCATGGTTGCTTTATAGACGTGTGAAAGTGACGCAATACTTTCTTTATCAGATGTAAATTTGTTTTTAAGCGAGGTTTAAATATGACAATCTCAACCACTAGACAACATGGATAGTTGAGAAGTTCTTTATAATCCTCAGATTTAAAAATAATGGTTATAAATTCTCAAAAAAACGTCTTAGATGTTTCTGTTTTAGAGCTGTAAATATTTTAACTCTTTCCCTTGGGTTGGGACCATCTAGTACTAAAAAATTTTTTTAACTCTTTGTAAGGTGACGTTTGGACTACTTTAGATTAAAATCTATTCTATCATTATTTTTAATGTTACAGGTAATCAACCCTAGCTTTTTGACTTTTACAGATTCTGAAATAACAGCAAGTTTATTCTTAAACGTTTTAATGATTTTCTACAATAAGTTATGGCCTTAAAGTTAAGGGTTTTTTAGTGTTTAAGATTTGCAACTATATCAGTATAGTTCTCTTCACACTTTTTCATGGGTTAAATTCGTTTAAACCTATGAGTCAGCCATCTAGTCGTCCATCCCCAGATATAATGGTTACAAATTTATTAACCATTATGCTAAATAGTATACCAACAAGTAACCTAGAAGAAACCAAGCAACCTTAGAGTTGATTTACTGTTCCAGGTGTGATTTTCTTGAAATAAGACATCTATGTGAGTTCTATGGTTCCTCAAGGAGATTTTTATAAAATTTAATTCTGTTTGGCATCAACTATTTACAATTCTAGTATTGACTTGTTCTTGGGTTCCAGATCTTTGTTGTTGATAGTAAGTCTTTTTTAGCACTAGTGGTGCCCAACCTAAAAGGGGGAGCTGAAACGCATCTTTATTTGTGAACAAGCAAACAAAGGAATTATCAGAAATGATAAATACCCAACATGACACCTCAGCTAAAAGACAAGGAAGCCATATCAGAAGGTGAGGAAGACTTGGGAAATTTTTTTTCCAGTGCCCGCTTTAGCTGGGAGACCATGGTGGATAACATTAGGATAGGAGCATCAGCAACATGAGGCATAAGAAGGTATGATTGTGGGTTTTTTGTTTATGAGGGCAGTGTTATCCATCGTCACAACGTATTGAGCAAGTTGATGCTCAGCAAAAGTGATGAGAGCTGGCACACATTTGAACGACTTAATGCGTTGGCAGGGTTGAGGATAGTTGGGATCAAAAAGAGAAGTTTTTGCATTTCAATGCAAGTGCAAATTGCACCAAAAGCAAGCTCCTCAATTTCTATATTTTGCATCTTCATCAAAATAATAGGGGAAGTTTTTTATAGGAATACTCATTTTATTTAAATTTTTACAATTAGAAAACCCATGTTTTGAGCAAAACGGTGAGAGCACAAATTGGGAGGATTTACAAAAAAGTCCACCAAATCAAAATCTGGCTTTACATTGAAAGGTTATTCACTATTGTCAATCCAATTGAGACACTTGAATGGATTTAGCTCAGCCAACGCTGGGACAGTCACCAGAATTGGAGAAATGGCAGGAGCTGATTGGTTGCATACTGTCAACCATGGCTTCTCAGCTGACACTGATCTAGCCACTGACTCAAAATTCCCCAATCAAGTTAAATTTTTTAAAATTTTGTAAATTTTTGATTGGCCGCCGCTTTAGAAGCAGCATAAGAATTCCCAAGGTTGGGGTGGTAGGACCAAGCCACATTCAGGAATTTGGGGTGGGGTGACAGCTGGGGCGATACCAGAGGGAGAGCAATGGGAGTGGCAGAGGCAGAAACCATGGGGAACTTGCACTTCAAATGGTTGAGTTTAAAGCATAATGGGCAAATGACATGGCCATTCTCAATGCATGCCCAGAATGGGTGATCATGGGTGGATCTGATTACTGAGCAAGGGGGAATTTTAATGTGGATATCTCAATGGAATGGGTGGATTGTTGCAAAGGCGTGATGCCTGCCAGATGATCCACCCATTAAGAACCATGAATTGCAACAAGGGGTCTGTACTGTAAATGGCAAAACCCTCCGTGAGCTTGTGGCAGAGGCGTTTGGATGAAAGGTGGGAGTGCAACCCAGAGAACTGGACTACCAAAAATGTTTATCTGGGAGCTGGGTGCAAATAGTGGGAGTGGGTTTTTTAAATAATAAAGGCAGCTTGGCTGCTGCCACTTCATCAGCTTCAGAGCCAAAGATGAGGTTAAAATACCCTTAAAGGGGAGGAAATCAATAAAGCCAGTGGGTTTAAAAACCGCCGTAGCCATCCAATGAGTGGTGCACTTATGTGTTGGAAGAGATCTCTATATTTGACATAGAGGCCAAAATGCAAATTGCTCCATGGGGGCACCAAAGGGCTCTGGATCACTACCTGGGAGCTTGAAAGGTGGTGGGCCAAGTTCTGAGGGGGATATAATGCCCAGTAGCATTAGGAGGGCTAGCAGAGCCAATCTGAGCGCGCTTTGGTGGCAGCTGAAAGATGCCAGATGGCGGCACACAACCACTTCAAGGTAAGGCAGAATGTGTCAATTGCATTGACATTGGTATGTTTTGGCTCGATCAAGTGGTTATTTTTTGTATCTTTAAAAAACTAATTTGGCTTCATTTTAGTTATTCAAGTAAAAAAGTTGATAGTAAATCTTGAACTGGTGTTTTTTACATTTTCTGAATTGCTTATATATTATCTTACTCATACAGATGCTGCTGCAATACTGCTGTTACAAACCTGAACAAGTTTATTTAGGTATAGCTGTATCCAGGCGGTCATAAAGTGAATTTAAAGCCTCTCTAAAATTACTAATCCACTATTAATAAGTTTTAAGTATTAATAAAGCTTAGTGAGGTAGTTGCGATACTTTTCTTATTTTATCATACACTCAATGCGTTGATAGGATAATACATACATTCCTTGCAGGCTTTTTATGGGCTATATGAAACACCAAGTGATGATGAAGTTCATATGTTTTATCCCAAATAGCTGAAGAAAATGGTAGTTTTCAGATGAGA
>JAKSZP010011382.1:0-24068 GCA_022478985.1 Massospora cicadina | reverse complement strand
AAAAAATATCAGTTTTCAAGAAAACTTTGATAATTTGGGCTTTTTATTAATCATATTGGAACTCTCCCTTAACCACAAAATGTTAAAGCTGTAAAATTTGAGACACTATGAGCATGCATAACATCTAACATTGACATTCCTGAATATTTCTGTTAAATTACTGGATAATTTATGCAAGTAGCCAATCACTTATTTATATGTTATAAAAAGTTAAAGTAATTCTGTATCTAATAATTCATCCTGATTATCTACACAATACATGTCATTTTTTAATAATTTTATCTAAGGTGGGTTGACCTTGAGACAAGTATCAATCTGATTTGAGATAGAGAGTAAAAATATAGGAATGGAGGACAAACCTCAAGTACTGGGGTAAACCTTCCTGCGCATGTTCTGATAGGCTGTGATTGCATGATCTAACTTAACTCATTTTCTTGATCAGACTGAAGCATGGTGCGCAGATCCACATGTATTGCTTTCCCCTTAGCACAGAAATACTAATTTCTGCCACAACCAGATTCAAACCTGCATTGTGAGGGGCATTAGTAGGATGACGTTCCCACTATGGTAACATCCTCTTATAATACATAAAAATGATTTTAATTCTTTTTTCTCTATTACCTGAATTTCAAATACTTTTAATGTAGGATGATTCTTCAGTGGCAGAAATTGGCCTCCTTTTACAGGTTAGAGGATGGAAATGAATATTTAGTAACATATTGATTTTTAATCATAATTGGTATGAACAAAATTAAACTTTGGCTGAGGAGTAGTGTCTATATACTATACTTGCATGAAAGCTATATTAAGTATTTATGCATTTGACCAATTCATTATCAATTGTCAACCACAATTGATTAGGATGGTAAAAAGTCCCAAAGTAGCCGCATGGCTGTTTAAAAAACACTTGGAACTAAAAGACATAGACTCATAACTATGATAATAATCAATCTGGGGTGAGACATCCATGTGCAGATATTTTTCCAAGGTTAACTTTGCAGCTAATCTGGTCTCCATTGATGATAGGTATAAAGTAAGATGTTGAAAAAAATTAATTGAATTAATAGAAAGAAAGATAGGGTGCAATTAATTGATTTAAGAAGGACACAATTACCATCAATGAACCTTTTTATGTGAATCCAGATGATGGTTCAAGAGTATGATACCAAGAAGCTTATCTTTCCACTTGTACTCACTACTGACAATTTTTAAATTTTATTTTATTAAAAACAACACACCATGTTGCATTCATAATTACAGCAGGCCAAAGTTGGCATAGTTAGAATAGCACACAATAAGGTATAGCTGTATGAAAAGTATTCCTTAAGAGATTGTTGTATAGGATAGATAAAGGCCTTTATAGTATATATTCTTCAGTACTGCTGCAGTCTAATTTGGTACTATAGAATTGAAGATCTGTTGTGAAGGTAAATGACTAGTTCCTATAAGAGTGGTAGAATCCAGTTGATAACAGATCATGGAATTTGTATTGCTGCGTCAGCCCTTTCCAATGTGTTACTCCTCCAATATATATATGCTTAGGCCTTTGGAATTTACTCCACCTTCAATCTTTTCCACAGCGCCCATACCTTCTATGTTTCCCTTTTTTAGCCCACTAGTAGGCTTTTAACGCCTCCATGAGGGTTTGATTGCCATCAGGTCAAAGGTCAGTGTTGTGGATGAGCCCACGACTAGTACACCTGGTCATTCCTTGGCCAATGGAATTAGCATAAATAACCCCCAAACTGGTGGAGGTACTGGAAAACCAGGTTACTGCGGATGGGACCAAAGATGCTCTTTTATAGGAACAGGCGAATAAAGGAATTTTCAGTTCAACAACAATGACATAATGTAAAATGTAATTTTTGCCCTGCTGAGTTGGAAGATTTTTTAGCTGAGGACAACGCCACTCAAATTCCATATGAACGTAACCCCCTTTTATACCTTTGGGGGTCCGCAATAATTTTGATTTCCACTGATGATGCCTCAATGAGCAATCCAAATTACGCCGACACAAACGCCCAAGGTAGATGATGAATATTACCAAATTGGGCAGTTACCAAATTCGAAAGCAACTCAAAGCAATAATGCAAAGCGTACCATAGGAGCGCCATCGCTTAAACCTAATGTTGAGACATATATTACCATATTTGGCAATCAACCCATATCAAAAACAATTACAATGAGCCAAATTCTAGAAGCGGGACCTTTCACGAAGGCCCTTGAACATTAAGGCTCAGTTGTAACCACTGCAATATGGAGCTCACACATACAAGAATTGGTGCAAATTAGTAAAGAAATTAAAGCAGCAATCAGAAGTCGTCTAGTGGATCATAAAAATCCTCAATATTGACCCTATAACACCAAATACAATTGAATATCCTATTTTATATCTTAAATTCCCCATGAAGTATAAATAACTTCATCTTTTACTTTGATAAAAAACCTTACTACAGAATCTTAAGTTTATCCTTCTTGCTTTAACTTGTGTTGTATCAAGTTGGTAATCTCAGTAATCATTCTAAGATTAATCAATCTGAAGTAACTAACAGTAACCAGTCTAGGATTAACCTGTTTTGAAGAAGACTCTCTCTTGAGGATACCTTGGTGCTGATAATGCCAAGGAAGATGTAGGAAAGGTTCTCGTTGAGTCCTGAAGGCCAACTTATGTCAAGATTTTCTAAGATTGTCAGGAAGTTCGCCAAGGGCGTGGACATGTTAACTAAGCGATAAATGTACCAAGGGTAGCATCTAAGGAGGATTTTTTTATTGGGAGCAATTGTGATGTTTCTAAAGTTTGTCTAATGCCTAATCTATGCGGAGTAGATCCCCTGATCAGTGAGAAAGCCTCTAAAATTAAGTGAGCTGAGGTCAGAATGCCGACTTTGGTGCTCACTAAAGAGTGGCACCATCAGTTTTAGCGATGAACATGATAGTTCTTCCGAGCAATTGATGATGATTTGGATACAGAGGTGTATCATGGAGAGGGTATGGAGGATTCCTCTGAACTACTGGTGATAAAGTAAGATACCATCAGTACTAGGCTCCATACCATAAAATTTGAAGCGCACGATTTGTGTAATGATCTTGAGCGTGTCAAGGAGGCCTCTGAAGAGCTGGAATTGCCACAATACCTATTTTAAGAGGAAACTCACCAATTACTAAACTGGTACTTACTCTCATGAACATTTAAGATAGACTTATATTCCTTGAGAAAGAGAATGGCGAAACCATCACCGCTCTTAATGAGTATGGAGAGTGCCTGGAGCAGAACAACATGGTGTTTGCAATCTACAAGAGCTTTAAGGATCTGAAGGCACTAATTCACATTTTTCTGGAGCCTCTCTACTCAACCTAACACTCAAATGGAGGCACCTGCATGGACTGCACAAAGATGTGCACAACAACCAGTCAGAACTTGTACTCAGCCAACTATGATGCACGCTGATTCTGTTGAAAAGGATTCAAACTTTAAACCATATTTTAAGACCATTATACACCTCGAGAGGGGACAATTGCTGGTTTCCTTCAAGTGTATGAAACATTATGGATGGCACTATTAATCATCAGGAGGTTTTTCATTTACAGGATGCATGATACATGAGTATCAGAGATCATCAACTTGAGTTTGAGACCTGGATTATCAAGGACTGAAGTAAAAAGCATTAAAATTTTTAAGATTGGTAGTAACAGGATGTCCAGATTATGAAGCAAGAGTTCCTGTTAATAAAGCTGGGAAAAAACAAGTTGTTTACGAATTATGCTTCTTGTTTCTACTCTAAGGCCCATCAGTTGTATACCACGGGGACAATGGATCTGCCTATCACTGAAACCTTTTTGTTAAGCTCCCTGGAGATGCATTTTAATCTTTAGATGCACATGGCTTTGGCGGTCAAGGTCGAGATGTCTCTTAGAGTGCAAAAGAAGGCACTACTTTACAAACAAGGGACGTAAAAATATGATTTTAAGTCAATGGCACTTACATCCCCCTTGATGAGTCAGTAAGGCTTTTAATGTCGCCAATTGTAATGTTGAAAAGCCCAAGGAGAATAGCAACAAACCACCTTAACGCTTGCCACGTCAATTTCAGTATTTATTTGTAACTCTCCCATTCCCAGCGAGGTGGTGTGAGATGCGCAGCCAGAAAACATTCATTAGTATGATGGTGAGCATAGCACCACAAAGGGTGCTGGAGCCTAAGTAACCCAGGGTAAGGGTGTACAACGCGTCAAAAAATTCTTTTTTATTGATAACAAAAACAAGACTTGGGTGAACCCCAAAGGGGATTACCTAACCAAACGGAGATCTGGGATGGAGTGCTTAAGTGTCTTGGTCTGGAGGAAATCAGGGCGGTCCAGTGGTGCGCCAAATGCAGTAGTTAATTTTGTGGAAATAAAACGGCTAACGTTGTTAGACCTCCCCAAGGAGGTCCACGAACAAGTTCCCTCAAGTTACCATATTAAAAATAAAGCTAACGGTAATTTATTAAATAAGATGACCAACGAAGAAAGTTGGTCTTGAAAACCACATTTTCAAATAAGGGAAGGCGATTCATCAATTGAAGAAAATAGGGCAAGCCTAAGTGAACCAATAGGTGAACCCTACCATCAGCCAGGGTACTGTAGCTTGAGTTGACTGAACTTGAGTTATTGATTGCATGCTGAGCTGTCCTGATTTGGAAATGTTAAAAATTGAACGGGTTTTAAACCCTCATTCTCAGTGCAACCAACTGAACTGTTATTGTTAAGTATATAACTAATGCGTTTTAATGCCCTTGCTGTAACGCAGGGCTGGGCATCGTGAACTTCCTGTGGACCAACCTAGGCATATCTGGCCTGCACCAATCATTGGTCCAAAATATGCTTTAGTCAGGGAGTTCATGTAAATTGACCTTTTTGGAATCCTGACGTCCAGTATTATCTTGGCAGTTGGTTCCCTTAATGATGTCATGTAAACATGATATTACCCTCTCCTCCTTTTTGGGCTTCAGCCCTCCACCAAAGGCATTTGTCAAGGAAAAGTTCTTGTGGGCAGGGGCCAAAATCATGGCGGCGATGGCTTTCTTGGTCTTGGATCCTGCAACCTCAGGGAAACGCTTGTGGAATGCTTCAATAAGATCTTGGGCATGGGCGCAGTCATGCACTGGGACCTAACTGTTCTCCACTGCGTCAAATCCCTTCCAGGATACAAAATACTCAAGTCTTCTTCTTACTAGATGGGAGGATACTATCTCCTTCACTTCCCACTCTGGTTCCCCATCAATGAGATAAGCCTCAGGAGTCTCTGGTGGAGTCCCTCAAACAGCATAAGCTTACTTTCATGAAAGACTGAAAAGATTTGGAACGAGGGGGAATATCCAACTGGTATGGGGCTGGCCCACCTTTCTGACAATGCGGCAAGGGCCAATCCCCTTTGGTCCCAGTTTTTTGCATGGTTGCTTGATTGAGATAATTTTAGCATCCAGAATCATGAGATCTCCTTCATTGAATGCTGGATCAACTCGTCTCTTACCATCAGCATTCTCCTTATAAGCTTGCATGGCCTCATCCATACTGGTGTTTACCCCTTGATGTAATTTCTTAATTGTCTTTGCAAAGTCCACCACAGCTTCCACCTTGGATCCACAACTGGGCTCCATGTTGAAGGCGGGGTTGAAGCCATAGTTGATGAAAAGTGGGGAACAACCAATATATGCATGTTAGCGTTGTTATAGCTTAATTGGGCCATGAGGAGATGTGAAACCCAATATGAATGATCTGCGGCGGTGTAGCACCGCAGGAATTGCTCCAAGAACTGGTTCACTCGTTCAGCCTGACCATCTGATTGAGGGTG
The DNA here is from genome assembly GCA_022478985.1 of Massospora cicadina. NCBI lineage: Eukaryota > Fungi > Entomophthoromycota > Entomophthoromycetes > Entomophthorales > Entomophthoraceae > Massospora > Massospora cicadina. The sequence continues at coordinate 18,236 of JAKSZP010011382.1, read as the reverse complement.
ATAGGCAGTTGAAAATCAGGGTTAAATATGAAGATTCTTACACAACTCTTCCCAAAAGACAGAGGTAAACTGGGGCCCACTATTGCTAATTGATTCTTGGGGGACCCCATGAAGAGAAAACACATGAGAGACAAAGAGCCTAGCCATCTAATCTGCAGGTACCGTGGTTCTGCAGGGAATAAAATGAACAAACTTCAAAACCGGCCCACTACTACCATGATGGCATCGTAGACATCAGATATAGGTAATTTCACAATAAAATCCACCAATAAAGAAGTCCAAGACCCTTCAGCCTTTTATATCTGGTACCAACAACTCCACTAGTGACTGGAGATTTGGCTTCATTTTGCTGCAGACCAGGCACTCCTGACAATACCTGGTCACCTGCGCGGCTAACCCCTTCCAATTGTGTGGTGAATTAGCTCCAGAGTCTTTGCCTTTCCAGGATGACCAACAGTGATTCCGTCATTATTGTCCCATATGATTTCCAGGCAAGTGGTCTGGCAGGAACCCATTGGCGCCCCTGGATCCACACCATCTCATTCTTCACGTGGTAACCTCTATTAATATTTCTGATTTAACTCACTCTTGGCAAGGACTATAGTATACTCAGCTGAAAAGGCTGTTAAAGGACTACCTTTCTGAACATACCATATTCCTCCGCATTTTCTAGAAGAGCAAGCGCTGGCCTATGGGCCAAAGGGAAAGGAAGTTGAGACACAATCTTACCCGGTGGAATCACCAAGTGGGTGATGTGTACCTCTACCTCATTAGGATCAGGAGCTAGTGCAGGGTTTCAGCTCAATGCATATGCCAAACCATTCTCCTTGCCCTTTGAAAACACATAAGAAAATGAAAATTGGGCCAAGGTCTCATACCAGAAGGTCTGCCGTGGGGTCAAGACATGAGGTGCGCGGTAGTATAACTATACAGTGATCTGTATGTATGCAGAAGGGTTGGAGCCAAGCAAATGATGGCGCCAATCAGTCAGCACCTCAACCACTGCTAATAACTCTTTTTCATATATGTTGTAGTTTAACTTGGGCAAGGGCATCTTCATGGGAAATATCCCACTGGATGCTCTATTCCATTTTCACCTAAATGTAATAATGCCGCTGCTATGGCAAAGTTGGAGGCATCAGTAGCCACGATGAACTCTTTTTCTGGATCTAAATGGCGAAGGATGGATGTGGATAACAGGGTGCACTAAGCAGCTTGGAAGGTATCCTGCAAAATGGGGGACCACTGGAGCACTTTTGCCCCACTCACCTTATATAAGAGAGCCACCACTTCAGAAAAATTTGTTGTGAATTTCTTAAGGAATGTACACATTCCCAAAAAAACTTCTCAATTCCTTAACCAAAGTTGGGATGGCTATTCAAAAATCGTCTGCTCCTTGTCTGGAATTATCCTGTGGCCTTGATAAAACATGGCGTTGCCCAGGAAGGTGACTTAGGACTTAAAGAACTCACATTTGCTGATTTTCAGCGTAAGGTTGGCTTCCCGCAAGCTCTCCACCACTTGCCTCAAGTGTATAGCATGGGACTCTTGATTGGGGAATAACACCAGGATATCATCCATGTAAGCCACCACTCACACACCCAGCAGGTCCACAAAGCTGCATCTTTACGGCGTTGAAAGATAGATGGGGCATTTTTCAGTCCAAAGGTGATAACTCAAAGCTGAAAAATTCCTTTTCTGGTTTTGAACGCGGTTAGCCACTCTTGATTTTATAAATCTGGATATAATTGAACGCATCTAAGATATCCAGCTTGGAAAAAACTTTCATCTTCTCCACATAGTGAGCAATCTGAGAATCTAACGGGATGCAATGTAAGTCTGGTACTATGACGTTGTTAAGATTCTTATAGTCTACACATGGGCATAAGGTACCATCTGACTTTTCCACTAAGAGAGTGGAGAGAATACTGGATATGTACGCTGAAATATTGTTCCTTTAGCTAACTGCTCTGTAACCCATACATCTAAGGCCGCTTCCTCCCATAAAGTCAAAAGGTAAATGGGAGAAGATATATGCATTAGACAACAGTGAGTTTAAACCCTCAATCAAACTCCAATTGAGCTGGTAGTACATTGGCTGAGGCCACATCAAACGAAGATTCTATCCCCTCTAAATAGGAAGGTAAGGGTACCCCTTAGAGAGTGCTTCAGCAACGGAGCAAGACTGAGAGTGTGGATATTGATCCAATGGGGCAGATCATCCTGAGAGTTTGCTTCAGAAAAAAAGACAACTAATTCATGACTATTCTTCAAAGTTAAGGACAATGTATTGCCTTTCAAGTTGGTTCTGACGTCAAACTTTCGCCACCACTCTACTCCTAAAATAATGGGGTACAAGAGGTTTTTGATAGCTTGGAGGTGGTCAGCCAGTTGGTATTTGCCAACTTAATAATCACAACCCCAGAACTTTTAGCGTGTGAATACCTTGGGAAGCCCCTCCCCTAACCATACCACCTGGGAAGTAAATCAGCTTAAGGTGGTCAGCTAGTTCTTGGTCAATAAAATTCTCATAGGATTTAGTATCCACAAAAATAGTTGTGCTGATCTTCCCTAAAAGGGATGAAAAGGTAGCAGTCAATAAAAAAAGAACCTAAATGATTTTTATTTATAAAAGAAAACGCTAACACTTCACCACAACAATCTTTTTAAAGTATATCATAACCTCAGGATACGTTTTTGCATCATAGAATGGAATGGGATATTTGGCCACTCTTACTACTGAGGTCACATATCCCATCATACCTTCAGCAACTGCATAAACTTTTTTATATTGTAATAATAACTTCTTCACCTCCTGGGTTCTGCAGATCATGGTGGTGGTCAAGCGTGGTTTATCTGGGGTAATTTGATACACTGAAATGGGGTCCATATCTAAGTCTTAAGATAAGATATATGGCTCAGTTGTATATACCTTTTTTACTTCTATTTCAACATTTTGCATTTTTATTTCAACATTTTACAAATCAATTTCAACATTTTATACTTCAATTTCAACATCTTATATTTTAATCTCAACGCAATTTTTTGTAATATTTTTATTTTATTATTCCTGCTGAAATAATGCAAGCATATAAATTCCCACGCTTTTTTTATATTTAAAAAATATTTTTATATCCCTTATATCACATTATAATACCAAAAGAAAACACTGATGCAAAAAAACCAATGAGTCTGTAGTTAGAACTAGATATGATGCAATCACAAAAAATTAAAAAATATTGAAATTGGATTATAAAATATTGAATTTCAAATATAAATATTGAAGTTGAAGTGTAAAATGTTGAATCAAAGTGTAATATTGAAATTGAAACACAAATTGATGAAATTGAGGTATAATATTGAAATTGAAATATAAAATGTTGAGATTGAGGTAAAAAATGTTGGAATTTATTTGTAAGATGTTGAAATTGAAATGCAAAATGTTGAAATCAGAATGCAAAATGTTGAAATTAAAGTAAAAAAGGTATATATGAAAACATTATTATAAAACGCGTTTTGGGCCACAAACAACCCCATACCCATTTTGGAAATGGGTTGTATGACGTTATCCAAGGACATCACCACCAGGCCCTCCTTTGAGGATACCACCTGCATCATCCAAACATGGTGCCAAAGAAAAACCAGTTATTTTGTGTCAATAACATGAAATTGGTGGAAATTCAGGGAATCACAACACTTGGATCATGAAACATCCAAATCCACCAGGTATGATCAAGAAGGGTGGGTAATTCCCAGTTGGAGGTAGCAAGAATAATTCTGAGACGAGCCAACCATTGGCAAGATGAGAAAACGGTGGTGAGCCCCACTGCAGCCATGACCAACAGCTGGTGCACCCAATTTGCACTCAGTAAAAGTCTCACATGGATAATTATAGTGCACATAAAATAAGAAGGTTGGTCATCTAATGTCAGTAGAGTATCTGTAACTCTCCCATTCTCAGAAAAGTGGTGAGAAATGCACAGCCACACCACCATGGAACCAGTTATTAGTATGATGGTGAGTATAGCACCGCAGAAGGTCCTGGAGCCAAAGCAACACAGATCAAGGGTGTACAACGCAGTATATATTAATTTGTATCAAACAAACAACAAGACTTGGTGGACCCCAAAGGGGAGTCCATAACCAAGCGGAGATCTGAGCTGAAGAACTTAGGAACTCAGTATGGATGGGACCAAGGAGGCTCAGCAATGCACCAGATGCGGTAGTTAATTTTGTGCAAATAAAATGGTTAATGTTGTTAGAGACCTCCCCTAGAAGGTCCGCACACAGGTTTTCCCAAGTTACTATATTATAAAAAGTAAACTAACAAGAGTTTATTTATATTAGATGACCAACGTGGAAAGTTGGTCTTGAAAATCATACTTTAAACAAGGAGAGGCGAGTCATCAATTGGGGAAAATGGTCCCAAGCCTAAGAAAATAAACTAGCACACTTAACCATCATCCAGGGTACTGTAGCTTGAGATTTACTAAACTCAAGTCATTGATTGCAGGCTGAGCCGTCCAGCTTTGGAAATGTTGAAAAATGAAGGGGTTTTAAACCCCCATTCTCTGAGAAACCAAACTGAAACATCATTGTTAAGCAGATAATTAGTGCATTTTAACACCCTTGCTGTAATGCAGGTCTGTGCATCAGCACTTTCCCCTGGACTAACCTGGGAATATTTAGCCTGCATCTAGAGTTGGTTCAAGGTATTCTTTAAGTCAGGGAGGTCCTGCAGCGTGACCACTTTGACTTAGGACGTCCAGCCTTATATTGGCAGTTGGTTTCTTCAGTGTTGTCATGTAACCATGAAAGTTGAGAAAATTAAGTGCCACAAGTGTCACCAACCTGGGTACTTTGCTCAATCTTGTCCGTTAGTTACAGTTGAAAACAAGGAGCAAACCCATTATGAAGACACACCTAATACTATGAATTGGTGGATTCCACTGAGCGAAAGGATGACCATGAATATGAATTCTTAGCTAGTGAAGTTTACCTTGTGTTAGGGGCTCCTAGCACGGTGTCTGTAAAAGTCAGATTGAGAGTTCATGGTGCTTATGGTTCTGTATTGAACAATATTTATTTGGCCCAAACAGAAAAGCCTATCTAAGTGATCAATTATGTGGAAGAAGGAAATCAGTTGGTCGCATCTACCTTCAAGAATGTGGTATTGGATGGCAAAGAGACTACCAGAGCCAATACAAACGCTGTTACTTTTAGCAATCTGAGGACTCTGCCGCCAACTTCCTGGCCATTGTAACCCTTTGCAAGAGCATAACAAAGGTGTAGGTTATCATCTGAAAGGTGCGCGTACTGGCAGTACTGGACACCAGGGGCTCACGTGAACATTATCTCCTCCAAACCTATGAAGTAGATTAACTTTATGCCTGACATTGTGTAAGTCCTGGGGAACATCCCCTGGACGTTGATCAGGCCCTTTTCCCATTTCTGAGCTAGAAGGTACCAAAGAGGATGGCTGTACCTCTCGTTACTCAGGGCGATCTCACTCACATGGTAGACAAGCGCTGGGTAACAGCTCTTCCGCTTCAGATCCCTCCTCCAGTACCCACACTTACCTCAGCAGAAATGTTACGGGGAATTAGTGAAATCTGCATCGATATTGCTGAAATGAAATCAATTGGGACAAAATTGAGTGGCAGTCAGCCCAATGTTCGAATTACAAATGGTCAAAAAGGAATGAAGTTTGATCTATCAGTCAGAATGGTTGACAGTTTTGATTTGGCTAACACTACAATTGAGAAAATTCCCTCCCTCCCAAAATTGTCAGGGGTCATCCCTGACGGGCAGGCAATAGTATTGGGCACCATTGATGAGGGTTTGAAGCTCCCTGCTGGCAAATTGGGCGTTGCACCTGAAGCAACAATTCTGACTGAACGAATGTCCCAGTGACTGTGCATGGGTGGATTGGGCGTCTTGAACCTTTTTCTCAACCAAATGGGCCCACCCCTACGTGGGGTGGCCTTGGGGGATTCCCGCTGCTTGTTGGGCTAAATGCTGTCATGCTAACTGTTGGAAACGTATCCAAGCCTCAGTTCAGACGTTCAAGGTTGAACCAATAGCAACTCAGCCTGCTGCCAAATTCTTTGATGTCAGTTCTCTTTAACTTATCTGTTCCTCATTCCTGAACAATTTGCTGGTTAGGTTGAACTTGAGGGACCTGATCCCAGCTTGTTTCCTCTCTAAATTGACCACTATTTAATCAGTCACATCGCACTGTGAAAATTGTTAGTTTATTTTTTTCCTTAAAATTTACATTAAAAAACCTTCCCAAAAATTAAGTTTTTATATGTCAAGAATTAAACCACCTTTTCCACCGGCACTCTCATACCCCTTAGGGTTAACAGCCATGTTCGTCTGGTATTCTATTTTGTGCCTGTACAAAATTCTGGCTCACTTGCAGATAGTGGTGAAACTCCTTTCCAGTTTCATATCTGTCATTCCAGCAGCAGTGCCTTGGGCATTCTGGCTTGCTGTTTGGGTGCTCTGGCGCCTAGGGTGGCGGGTCAGTCTAATTCTTACTTGCTGTTCGCCTTGCACATTGACTACAATGTGAAATACCTTACTGCAGAATCAGAAATTGCCCGCGCCTTAGGAGTTCGTTCTGCTTTACTTTACAATCTGGGCGCATGGTCCTAATGGTGCCCTCAGTAGTGTTGTACAACGACCACTATGACTTCCTGATCAGGACACAGTTTTTTAGAGTTTGGGGTAAAGATTGACTTTACCATGAGCACGTTTAGCATTCTGAGCTACCAACTCCCCCTTGTGTTCAAGGATGAGGACATCAAACCTCAAAATCAGCAAACTTGCTTGATCAAAACATATCAATCAATTATAAATTCATTACACCTTAACAAAGAAGGGTGTAAAACAACTACCACTTACCATGAGCTCTGAAGAAGGAATCCCCTTGAGTGCCAATGAAAGCATGGAAATTCGATCAGGGGACCAAAGAAGGATGGCCTTTTCAATTAGCGTTAAAATTTCTCCTAACACAATATTGGTAGTGTACATTCAGGATTGAATCCAAGAGCAAGAGCCCAGAGTGTTACCAGGATTCTAAGATACCTCTTACTCTGGAGAGTAAACCTTTTTTTGGGAAACATCAATACCCAACTGATCAAAGCTGATAAGGGACAAGTTGAGGCATTGGCCCTCCTACCAGTTGCTGACATATTGAGTCCATATATGCAGTAGGAGGTTTTGATGAGCATAGTTTAGGGATATGACAATTGAGCACCATAAAGAGTTGGACGAACTTTTGGATGAGTTTAATGATATTTTCAGCACTGGCCCCAACGACTATGGCCTGTGAAAAATGGAGGTCCATAATATGGACACCTTTCAACTATCCCCTTCAAGTTCAAACCTTACCGCTGTTCAAAGGCAAGGATGAAGTCATCATTCAGGAGCTCAATCAGTTATCTGATGCCGGCCTAATACGTCCATCCAAGAGCCCATGAGGCATCTTCTTTGTTGCTGATGCGCAAGAAGGATGGGACCCACAGGGTTGTCATGGATTACCGCCATTTAAATAAGATTAACAAGAAGGAGTCATATCTCGCTGCCAAGCATTGTCAATGCTTTAAAGCGCGTGGACGGCTCAAAAAACTTTTCAGTCATAGACATATCTATAAGCTACTGGCAAATGGAGCTTTTACCCAATGACCAGGAGAGATGCTTCTTATCAGCAGCTGAGGATTTTTAACCCATGAGGATGCCTCAGGGGCTCTGTAATGCCCCTGCAACCTTCCAACAAGTGATGAATCATATTTTGGTGATCTTAAGCTATTGAGTGTGTTGATATACCTCAATGTCATCACACTGTTCAGTCACATTTTCCAGGAACATTTGCATCACATCTGGGAGGACTTTAAGCAGCTGCGCGCTTCCAACTTGAGCTAATGAGAAAAAAAATATACTTTCTAAAGTGACAACTCAAATTACTGGGCCATGAAATTTGCCCAGCTGTAATTAATTCCCAGGATGGGAAAATGAACAAAGTTATGTCAATGGAGCCAACCAAGATTATAAGGATGTTCAAGTGTTTCTTGGAATGGTGTGGTACTACAAGCAGTTTATTCCATATTTTGCGGACTTGGTGGTGCCCTTTACCTACCTCCTGATTAGATAGAAAAAGATCAAGTGGAGCCTAGAGCAGGATCAAGCATTTGCGGAGTTGAAGGAATGTTTGATTAAAGCACCAGTCTTGTCATATCCAGACTTTATTAGTACCTTCTAATTGTTCACTGACGCCAGTGTTGTTGGACTTGGTGCAAGCTTAGCACAACTAGATGCAAATGGAGTAGATTATCTGATTGAGTATTACTCCAAGGTATTTAGCAAGGAAGAAGAGAATTAAAAAGTTAATAAATGCAAATGCCTTGCAGTAATCAGAGCAGTCAAGTACTTCTGGCCTTATCTTTATTCAGTTAGTTAAAGTTGTCACAGATCATGCTTTGCTCCGATAGATAAGAAGTATAAAGGAACCAGATGGGCACCTTGCCCGTTCAGGATGTTTACTTTAAGGTTATGATTTTGAAATCATACACTGAGCAGGAGATAAACATCTCGATGCAGATGGTTTGTCAAGGCTACCTGTATTTCACCTGCAGGCACTGTAAAGCAATCACATTTATGACCTAATTGGGCTCCATGAAGAATATTGGCAGGATGAGACAGAAGAGGTTAATAGTTTCCTTCGCAGATGTTTTAGATACACCTGGCATGTCTATGGAATCTGCAAATGAAAGTTAAAGACAAATGATATCCCTACATCTGGCCTAGCGATTAGGTGGAGATAGTAATAGATGCACATAAGCGTGTGGACCATGGAAAATTTCTTAAGACTTTATCTTACCTTAAGAAGAGGTTTTATTGGGAATGCATGTCCAACATAGTACATCAAGCCTTGGAGTTGTTTGAACCCTGAGCCAGTTTTTACCTGCTGGAAAAGATATTCAAGTGTACGCTCATTCCACCCACTGCACCATTTAGCAATGTCTCTACTGACGTGGTGGGTCCATTGTCAACAGCATCCAGTGGCGTAAGTTCATCCTGGTGGCAATTGCCTACTTTACTAAGTGAATTGAAGCGTCTGTAGTCAAAACATCTATGGTAAACTCACTAACCATTTCTTGTACAATCAGGCGATTACAAGATACAGATGCCCTCAAACGCACTTGTCTGACAATGGCAAAAAATTTAGCTTGGATGTGGTGAAGAAAATGTATTTGGTAGGGGTGAAGCAGTAGTTCACCCCCTACACATCATCACCCAATAGAAGCGTCAAAAGAGTAAATGAGACTCAAAAAGCATTTTAAAGAAGACGGCCCTAAACTACAAGTTGATATAAAACCAGTTGCTCCCATCTGCACTGCTAGCTTACTGGTAAAGCCATCACCACATGACTGTAATGTTCCCCTTCAAAGCCCTGTATGAGTGAGAGGCTGCAAAGCCTACCCTCCTGGAACCCATCATATCCATGAATCAAAAAATTCCACCTGGAAGTTACCAACAGGAGTTGGCTTATGAGTTGATCAGAATCCAGTTAGAAACTTTAAGCAACAATGAATATAGCCTCCCTCAAAGTCAGATAGAGAGCCAGAGAAGAACAAAGTTACCTAAATTCAGCATTGGAGACAAGGTTTTGTTCTACCATTTGAGAGGAACACAATCTGAGAAATTACAGACCATTTGGGCAGGGCTGGCTAATTTGTTGACTAAGAGAGGAGTGGAGAAGTCCATCTGCAATGATGACACCAACATTGGTTTTAATAGTTTTTATGCCTGGTACCTTTGAGCATTCCCCAGGTCTCGTCTTGGGAGGAAAAGTGTCTTGGATGAGACCGCAAGTGGTGCTTCTGGTCAGTCTTATCAGCAAAATGGGTGCAAGCAACCCCCAAAATGGTGGCAGTACTGGCAACCAGGCCATTGTGGATGGGGGCAATCAAGGCTCTTTTATAGGCAAGGGCAAGATAGATAATTCAAAAATTAAACCTTGTTGACGTCATATGAAATAAGTTTCGCCATGCCGCCTTAGAAGATTCATTATATGTGGATGATGACACCGCCCAAATCTCATATAAAAATTGACCCCTTTTAAGCCTTTGGGGGGCCAAAATAATTTGCATTCTGCTGATGATGCCCCAATGAGTGAACCAAATTACACTGGTAAAAGCATCCAAAGTTTGAATGAAATAGTATCAAATAGGGCAGTTGTCCAATTTCTAGAGTGACTTGAAGCCACAATTGCAAGGCTCAATGCAGGAGCGCCATTGCTTGAACTGATGTTAAAGTGCATATTACCAGATTTGGCAATTGACTAATTTCAACTGAAGCAACAATGGCCCAGAACCCAGAAGCTAAGGCCTAGCACAAAGGCCCATGAATATTCAGGTTCAGGGGTAACTACTGAAAGATGGAGTACATACATACAAGAATTAGCACAAATGAGTGAATAAGCCAAAGCAGCAGTCAGGCGCCATCTGACTAGAGGATCATGAAAAATCCTCAAAATTGACCCCAAAATCCCAGGTAGTTTTGAATATCCCATTTATTTTATACCTTAATTTTTTTATGAATGATAAATAACTTCATTTTTTGCTTTAATAAAAAACCTTTCTACAATTTTTAAGTTTATCCTATTTTTTAACTTGTGTAATACCAAGTAGTAATCACCAGCAATCAGTATGGGATTGATCAATCTGAAGTAATCATCAGTAACCAGTTTAAGCTTAACCTGTTTTGAAGAAGACACTCTGTTGAGAATACCTTGGTGCTTATAATGCCAAAGAGGAGGTTGGAAAGGTTCCCGTTGAGTTACAAAGGCCAACATATGTCAAGATGTTCTAAGGGTATTATTAAGTTAACCAAGGGCGTGGACACGTTAATCAAGCAATTGATACACCAAGGGGTAGCATCTGAGGAATATTTGCTTAGTGAGGGTGCTTATGATTATCAAAGGTTGTCTAGTGCCTAATCTGCGTGGATTAGATCCCCTGAGCAGCAAGTCAGCCTCTAAAGTTAAGCGAGCTGAGGACATGTGCTGACTCTGAGGTTGCTGCCAATTAACCAATACGACTGCCTAAAGTCACAGAAAGCATCATCCAATTGCCCAAGTAGGAGGGAATTATCCCATTGTGGGCCACCAAGAACTTAACTAACCTGCTGATATTAATATGATGACAGGTGATAATCTGATATACTTGGTAAATTGATGGATGTATATATATAGCTCATGTCCACAAGTTGATCTTGGGTGGCAAGTCTTCTGACCATCTTGCTGATGATCATCTCATGTAAGATATGATAGTTGTCATAGGGTTCTTTGATGCTTTTAATCATGAAACATGGCCACTTGGCCTTCATTCACATCATTGGCAGCCAGTCAGTTGCTGTGAATTAGCCATCCAAAAACTTCTTGTAACTGGGCCTAGAGAACATTTGCACTTGAACCAACGCTTGAGATTCTAGTATACCAGAAGGGGGAAGATCTGCCATAGGCACCTCAATCCCTTCACTCTCAGAACCACCCAAATGGAAATGATTGATAACAGGGTTGCCTTCATCCATGGGCTCATACAAATAATCTGCCCCAACAGCAATGGCAAAATAGTTCTTCTCTGGATTCACACTTGTAAACTGGTCTTATTACAAAGTGTCCCCTGTAGTGCACATCATCAGGCTGAAATCAGTGCCAGGGCATCAAATTTTGGTGCACGGGTATCTACTATTAAAACTACAGGATTGGTAAGAGGGCAGCGAACTTGCCAAACTAGCAAAAAGGAAAAACCTTTTATGGCAAAAGATATCTTTATTATATAATCAAACTTAAGTGCAGTGTAGTATCAAAGACTAACTCAGGCTTCTGGGCTCATTGATGGGATCTGCTTTTTTTGAAGATTGCTTCCAGAGATGAGGAAAGAACCCTGACCATTTGAGTTCCACTGAGATAGGCTCCTTCCACTAGCGTTTCAATTGGTGCATTTTGTGTATACTAAGCTGCACTCAAATTTGGTAGACTAGATGAGTAATTACCCAAATGAGGATTTGGGGGTGAATCAAAGCTCAGGGTACTTATATTATAGTCACAATCAACTATATGTGATTGAGATGCTGGTGAATACTATAGTAAGGTAGAAATCCTCATGCCAAATATTATATGCCAGTGTGAGGGATATGAGAGAGTAGTAGAATTGACCCTAGTAGCAAAATAGGAATTGAGATGCTGGTGAATACCATAGTAAGGTAGAAATCCTCATGCCAAATATTATATGCCAGTGTGAGGGATATGAGAGAGTAGTAGAATTGACCCTAGTAGCAAAATAGGAATGCCATCGGGGTTTAAGGATTTGATCTGCTGTAATAGTCTTATATAGATTGATGCACTGAGGCCAAAGCGCCAAAATTAATCAGTTACAAGTTTGGTGAATCCCTATAAAGCCATGGGCCACACACTGAGAACTTACCTCAATAGATCAAGTCCCATGTCTAATTATTGGTTAAACTTACTTATCTAACTAAATACTGCATAAACTGATGGTTGGTCAAACCAGCTGCAACTTGGGATTTGTTGATAGGCTAGTTGACTAGATTTAGGCCCCGAGGTTTATAAATCTGACAGCTTATCATCCAATATACCTAAAAGCCTTTTCAATTTAAAGTTTAAGCCCTGAAAAGATAATTAGCCACCGGGAATCTGCATGAGAGGTCATGATTACCAACAGCTTTAAACCACCTCAACATGCCCATTTCACTATATCTCTGAAGCTGTTAAACTTGGGGCCTTGAGACCAAACTTTGGGGTGTGTCCAAGGCTTGCAGTAACCGATCTCCAACACATACTGTCTTGGGCCTTCAGGGCTTGTAATTATAGACCGCCAAAGCTTATTGCCTTGAGGTGCCAGCACTTTTATCTTAGAGTGTTTAATTGCCTTAACCTGAAGCTACCAAAGTTTAAAGGATGGGAGCTGGGTGGACCCTCGAGATGGCAGTTTAAGGGGAGGTAGGCTTAAACTGACCCTTTTTGAAAACATACTCCATGGCTGGGATATTAGTGATGCAGAAACAATCAGAGCTATAAAGCCCAAACGGCGAGTTTTAGTCATTACCCAAACAGGATAGAACCAAGGGGCAGGCTGGGATGCCTAGAAAACCCTTGGCCCTCATGCATATAGAACCCTGGGATCTTACTATTAGCTAAACTGGTTGAATTTGACAATTGAAGTTATTTAATAGCTTATAGTAATTCTTGGCTTGAGAAAGCTTACCAAGGAGTCTGATAGGAGGAGGCTATCACCTAAACCCAGAAGTTGGGGGTTCTGAGTTGCTTCTAAATTTTATTGCTGCTTCAGGTTGTCATACGAGGTAATCAAAGGCTTATCTAATAAAGTCTGATACCCTGTAACTGGTGCAAGCCTGACTACTGTACCATCCCATGATCTCCTTAGTTAACTCGGGTATCCAAACTTGGAGCATATTTTTAAGCCTGACTTTGCACCAGACTGAAACAATGATGGATAAGAGCTATAAACTAGAATTATGGTAGTGACACCCATTATACTGTGTTACCAGACCAACTTATCGATTAACATATTTGTCACCATGTCACCCATACTTAGGTGCTGGGTATGCTTCCGCGGGGGCCCTGTCATCCAAATATGGGGGATGTCTTGTCCAAGAAAAATAAGGGTTTAAATTGGAATTTTAAAATAGATTTAATGGTATAAACACTGGGATAGAAATTTGAAATATACATTGGAATCTCAGAATTTGAAATTCTAGAACATTGGAAACTGAATAGAAGGCCAAGTATGATTGGTTGGTGAACCCCTCTAAGCCTTTATACAATTTTAAACCTAAAATTATACCGTAGGTGGTAACATGGGACGGTGCTACAAATTTCCACCAACAATACAGAACCGGGTTGAGGTTAGATAGCTAAATAATAGCTTATATACCGACCAGAATACTTGAGATGACCTGGGATACCTTGACTATGGAAAGTTGCCGAAGGTTGATATTGATGAGGTAGCAAGCGGAGAAGTAGAAGCGACTGAGAACAAATGGCTCAGAATTGGGGTTACTGGTGGCCAATGAAAACTAAGAGCTGATCTAGGTATACCCCAGCTGAATTTTATTTTAAAATATACAAAACAAAGGTGGAAAGAATATTCACATCATACTATCCTATTTATCAATTTACATTTAAAATAAAATTTTACATTATATTATGGTTTATAGTATTCGTTAAAACTGCCCAACCCCAATTGTGGGGGATTTTGGACGCTAGGGTATAATTCCTTTACCAACTTTTCCCGCTTCCCGGGTTTCAATGTGTCGCCAGTCCCATTTGGGCCCCGTGAGGAACTCAACTAAATCACGGTGGGCGACGAACGTGGTAAGTTTAAAATCACGTTAAATCAACCACGAACAAGCGGTGTAAAGGTTTACTTTTAGGCTACACTAAAAAGATTTGGCATCACTAAAATCTAAGCACAAGTCAAACCCAAACCGAACTCATATCGCATATTTATCTGAGGCATCCCCAACCCGGGATAAACCGTTGGGTACACGAACAGCTACCAACCTAAAAATATCGAGGTTTTGCTTTTATTAGCGAAGGCCATCGTTTTTAGGTACACCGGCTCGGGTATTTAACCACTTGGTTTCCACCTCATGAAGTTTCACGAGCTTAACCTCCAACCGGTATGGGGCCGCCTAGCACCCCGGTTTGTAAAGTCTGATGGTTTCGTTACCCATAAGGAATCCAACTTGATTTCATCTTGCATTCCGGTGGAGCGCTAGCATCTCACCATTATATGGGCAGCTATCGGATACCTTTCCACCAAAGTGGACCCGTCCTATAAAGCGCTTAAATACGCATCGATCCTAACTTTGGGGCCCCACTCAACCCGTAAGCAGCCCCCTTTACAAACTGCACTGCGAAACTACCCTTGACCCTTAACTTGCAGTAACATCCAAAACTCGTCGGATACTATACTATTATGAAACCAGGATCCGAAACCAAGTTTAGTTCTTATCTTAATAGATCAATTTAATTTTATAGAAACCTCAATAGACTCCAAGGGCGAGCTTAATGGGTTACCTCATACACCCCAACCTTGTGCGAAGGCAAAGATCAGACTTGGACTCCGGTACGAGCTCAGGTGGCTCTAATGGGCTAGACCACCTACCCCCTTAGTTTCATTATAAAAGTTCCCCACCTTTGTAGGGCACCAATAGCTTCACTCGCGTCTACCCTTTAAACCCTTTTTATCGCCGAACCCCAAGTATAAAATCTACCGCGCCTTTAAAGGAATCGGGTGCCTCGCGGCCACCCTAGCCCGTCAAAGATGCCCCTGGGGCTTAATTATTTTGGACATGTCTAGATCAACTTCTGCAGCCGTGTGCACCTGCGGCTAGCCGGGGAGGAATGAGGTTCACCTTCCAAACCCTTTATCCGATGAATAGCGTCAATTAACGACAAATGCGACAGCTTAAGTCGCCAACCCCAACCCCAAAGGTTATAGCCAAACCCAACCTTATTCCCAACGCTATAATTGGCTAGAGCTAAACGGCTGGCCTATCCGTTAAAACCCAACCCCCACCCTGGGCGTAAATTTGGAAAGCGGGTTAGGGGCACAGTTACTAGAGCTAGCAACCCAAAAAATAATGGCGGCTTATCAGAACTATATCGTTGAACAACGGGTAAGCTGGCACGGCGTAAAGCGACGTTTAATCTCTCTTAAAAAATTACCACGCCACGCACAAAGCTCCGGCGGGATGTGTAGAATAGCTTAAAAGCAGCGTCGGATAAATAATACCCAAGTTACGAGCCGTACCCGCCTTGGGGATTAGGGTTATACCCACCTTGGTTGTCCTGTAAGTGGCCATACCCGCCCTGGGGGGGATACTGCCCATAGCCTCCGGAGGGTGGCTGCCCAAAGGTCCCTTGTTGCTGCTGACCGTAACCTTGCGGTTGGCCGGGCTCCTGTTGGCCGTACGCGAGGTGTGCCGGCTGACTCGGGGTAATTTGAGGTTGCTGGCCGTAGCCTTGCGATTGGCCATACGAGCCCGGCGACTGGTGGCCGTAGCTTCCTTGAGGTGGATGATGGGACCCGACTTGAGATGGTTGCCCATAGCCCTGGCCGTAACCCTGGGAGGGCGGGTCGCCGGTTTGATGGGTTTGGTTCGAGGAGCCGGCCGGCTTCGATCCATAGAACTGTTGGCCCTGAAGATCCGAAGCCCCACCTGAGCCGGCTGGCTTGGACCCATAAAACGCAGGTTCATCATGGCCATACCCCCCTTCGGGCTTTTGGCCACCTGGTTGGGCGTTTCCGTACCCTCCGCCGTGGGAAGCGCCACCGGTGGCAGCGCCGCCGCCCATCATCCCAGCGGCCAGTTGCGCAACCGAGGATAACATGCCGGCCTTTTCCCCGTGGCTCGCCCCTGACCCCGCCAACATCTGCATAGCTTTCCCCATCGCCAGCCCCATGAAACCTGGCTGGCCTCCGCCGGATGGGCCGCCGGTAAGCTGGGATAAGACGGACGAAGCGAAGTCGCCGTTGCCCGAAGGCCCGGCTTGCTGGGCGCCCGAGGCGGTTCCTCCCATGCTTCCCCCCATGGCCGCTTTGAGCGCGTCCCCTAAAAGCCCGCGCTCCTGCGGGTCCAGGCTCGCCCCCTTGGAATCTTCGGCGTGCTGCAACACCTTGTCCAGGTCAAAGTTGAAACCCAACGAGTTGCTCTGGCCGGCGCTCATCGCTTAGTGTAACTATCAAAATCAAACAGGTGTAGGCGAGGTGGCGTACAGTTAAAATAAAGGGTGGGCTTAATAGAGCCAACTAATGCCGAACTTGAAAGGGGTGGGCTCAATTAGATATTTTTAAACGCGCACCTTATAATCAAATGAAAGAAAACGTTTTAAAAGACGGTTCACCACCAGTTGTATCAACCAAGTTTAATCCCCGAATTTATGCGTAACATGCCGTCATCTGAAGGTGGCTGACCCCCAACCTTACGTTATCGTCCAAACCCAGCTTAGCCACGGTGAGGTAAACTGCGTCATAGCGAATTGTATTGTGCTAGGCTGAAACTAAACGGCGTCAGAATGAAATTTATGAGTTCGTTAAGCTCACATATATGACGTAATAAAGTTTGAAGGCTGGAGATCCGATACCCCCCACATCCCCTTATAGGCTTACTATGGTAAAAGCGGCTCGGTAAAGACTGAGATGAAAATCATAGAGGGCCTAACCTGAGAAACATCTCGACACGATCGGAAATTATTTCACCTTGAGATGGGTACCCATAAAAATTCAGGTTAGTTTAATGGGCCAGTTCGCGTTTTTTGGGGGGAGGTTTTTCAATAAAATATTAAATTACGTTAATTAGGTAAGTAACGAGCTATCAAGTTGGAAACCTCCCACCTTCGGTCGCTTATATGCTTAGTGTTTAATCATTGCTTCCACCCTTTTTGGTTGAAAGTTTTTTAACGTACCCGCCCCTGGGGTTCCATCTAAGCCATGTCGCATCCGGTAAACAAGCCGTCCCATCCGGCCCCCCGAAACGTTCAAACTTCTCCACGGCGTTACAATAACGGGGAGGAAAGGGTTTACGAACGTAAGTACCGCGAGACGAAGCTGAAGCTAAGGCGGTTGAAGGACGTAAGTGGTTTTAGAAATTTTGGGCTCATGGTTGTCAAGTCGTATACCAAGCTACAGTTGGAGCTGGCGGAAGCGAAACGAGCCATCGCCCGCCTCAACGCTCGTAGGATCGTGCTACTGACCCAGCTTGGTGTTGCGGATAAGCTTAGGGCTTCGGAGGGGTCGGCCTCCAGCCCAATTAAGAGGGGTACTGGGGCGAAGCTGAACTTTCTAGGGGTGGATCCCGCTGATGCCCAAGTTAAACCAAGCCCAAAGAAGAAGGCGCCCAGCGTTAAAGCTAGCCAGAAGGAGACGGGCCAGGAAAGGCTGGGGACCAGTTTGAAACCCATAACCCGAATTAAGGCGCCACCCCAAAGCAAAGTGGCTTACATCATGCCCCGCGATGGCGAAGGCCACTACACCCTCCCCCTGACCGTAGGCAAGTTCACCGTGGTAGCTCTGGGGACCATCGATCCTCACAACCCAAACTTTCACAACGAGCGCTACATCTGGCCGGTGGGGTTCACGGTCCAGCGGTACTATTACAGCACCGTCCACCCGAACCGG